>OX632359.1:27967177-28074677 GCA_951751655.1 Ophion costatus | reverse complement strand
ATTTATTTATTTATTTATTTATTTATTTATTTATTTATTTATTTATTTATTTATTTTTTTATTTTGTTTATTTATTTATTTATTGTTTTATTTATTTGCAAACACGTAGAATTGTAACCTGCCACTAGTATCTTCGAATCGAGACCTTTCGTGTTACTGCAATGACTTAAATTCTTGTTCCATCGTTCTTGTCACAGAATCCACTAAGAACCATATGAAAGTTATCCATAAGATGAGAATGTTTAAGCAATTCACACCTTATTATGTGCATATTCATTTGCTAAATCGTGCGCCATTGTCTATACTTTTTTGGCGTTGGAAAGTCGATTTCGTCACTTCGTTTCCTCTCCGCAATTTTCCTTATTTCGGTCGACAATGTAAAATGTTCGCTTACGTTAGACGCAGGTCCGCATGTGCTTGGAACGACCGCGGTACAAGACCCGACGGACCAGCGTTTGTACATGTTTATATAGGGTAACTGCAGTCCCCTATAGTATAGGTGAAGTCGGTGAGTTTCTCGGATGCTGGCTCTATGAGACACCGTGTGGAGAGAAGCTGGGCCAAGCCATTAAACAGCATAAAAGCGCAACGCTACCAAAGGCACACCCTTGCACGGCTGCATGCTGGTGATGCCCTTGTACACTCTCTCTCTCTCTCTTTCTCCCTCCCTATCTCTCACACGCTCTCTTTCTTGCCCTCTCTTTCCGTTCTTCATTTCGCGACCGACGTTGACTCTGCCTGGTGTTTAGCTAGCCGTGGTACAGGCGCGACGAGAACTTACGGCTTGGTGTGCAACGCTATTGCCTCAGCAAGCTACCAAGCTAATACTCCGAAGATGTATCAAGCCATCGCGAGAAGAAAGTCTTAGACCACGTCATTTTATATAGCAAATCAACCGTATTGCGTCTTTTCATCGGCTAACTATTTTATATATTTATTTATTTATTCATTGGGATGTGAAATAATTTCTCTCTGTATTTTTATGAAAATGAATGCTGCATAAATAAAATCATTCCTAATGCTTTTAAACATTTCGGAACTGTTGTGATCAACTTTTGTAAACTATTGTGATCAACTGTTGTGAACTGTTGTGAACTATTGTGATCAACTGTTGTGAACTATTGTGATCAACTGTTGTGAACTATTGTGATCAACTGTTGTGAACTATTGTGATCAACTGTTGTGAACTATTGTGATCAAATATTGTGAACTGTTGTGATTAACTTTTGTGAACTTTTGTGATCAATTGTTGTGAACTTTTGTGATCAAGTGTTGTGAACTGTTGTGAACTGTTGTGATCAACTCCTAATAATTCTGCAAGTTTAGCTAGCGTCTAGCATGAGTCTTGGCGAAGTAATGACTCTAATTAAGCACATCAAAATTATTATTTTTAAAGCGCCTAACTCGATCTCTGCATGGTTTTTCCAACAGAGCATAGTCGCCGTAGGTCTCAACAAGAATTCTGTGTGCTTCAGATGCATATTTTTTTCGCATAATACATTGCAGTAAATTTCCTCGAAAATACTCTTTCTGGCACGAAGTTTAACGTGTTTAGCACTATGAACAAAAAAGTTGAGGTTGTTGTGATATAAAGTTGTGTATGTGAAACTTGTGATGTATAGCCGCCTATACGCCTATTGTATACGTATGTAAATTTGTAGTTGACGTTACTTTGATATGCGAAAATCTTGTACAGTACAAAAGAAAAATACGACAACGGTACCGATTTCTACCGACCTACTTGGTTGACATCGCCCAGCAATTTTCCTAACTTTTCGTCACAGCCATAAAGACCCAAGAGTTTGAACGTGTATACTGTGCACAAGTTTTTTCCTCGCATGCCAGTTTTTTTCTTGATGCTATCAGCACACGTTATAAAAGTTTGACCTCCGTCCTTTCGCGTTTGGTGGCACACGGGATATTGGCCGGTCCTTGCGAAAACGGATATTTTCTCGGGAAATATTTCCTTCCGAGCGTTCTAATCATAAGATGTTCAAGTTATACCTGAAACGTCGCAACAGCAGCCACACGAGGGATTGAAATTCGAGCTCTTGAGGCAATATGCGGTAAAGATTATTTGACCAATAGTGCTATTCGTAATTCGAAGAAAAATAAAATACGGAGTATGCTGAAAATAGTAGGTTAAAATTTGTTTAAATCATTTTCGCAATTCAATATAGTGGATTTTATTTATAAAGTAATGGACTTTTCGAGGTCTGCATAAGCTTGAAATCTCGGAAATACGTTTTTTACTGCGTAGTGTTTTAGCTTATGGGTATGGTACTGCATTTGTGTCGAGCTACTGTGAAGGGATTTAAGAGTCGTTGAATTTGGCTACAGGCAGTCTATTGAGAGATGCTTTTATTAATAAATAGTTTTATTAATAATTAGTTTTATTAATAAATTAAAAATTATTTTTATTTTTAGGCAAAAATGGTCGTTTTCGAAAAAGGGTACTAGTCGTAAAAAATAGTAACATTTTTTCAGATATAACGGAATGAAGTTGATTTCCTCCCTTTCAAAATGCCGTTTATTAACGGACAACACCACTGTGAACCCCTGTTTTTTTGCCATTTTTCAAGAATTTTTTTTTGTGGGAAAAAAGAGATATTTGAAAAAAAAATTTTTGTTTTGTTCGTTGTTTATTGAAGATACATAAAAAAAATTTTCAAATTTTTCACGCCCCATGGTGACGCTGGGGAAGCTCCCGCGTCAGGTACTGTTGCCTCTGCAGTGGTTCGCGGCACGCAGCAGACCTCTCTTCAAAGTCGATCTGAAAAAAAATACCGAGTGTTTTCGTTAATAATATGATATTTTGAAGAGAAGTACATAGGGATTTGAAAAAATATTGATTTTTAAAAAATAGGCACGCTTTTGAAATTAAAGGACGATTTTCGAGCAAAATTTCTCGTCGAAAATAGGCTATAACTTTTTTTATTATTGAAATATCGAAAAAATCCTATGTACTTCTTTAGATAATCTAGTTTTGTCGATGCAGTCTAAATTTGAAATCGATCGGATAAAAATTGCTCGAGTTCTGCTGCATGCCGCACTCAAAAAAGTGGTTTTGAGAAAAACGCGTTCGAAGTTTTAGGTTTGTTAATTTATGCGATAAATGGGGAAAAAAAATGTTTACCTTCAATCAGCGATGCCGGCACCATATAGCTGGCCTTCAAGAAGCAAATCATTGTCCCTAGCATCTTTTCTCGAACTTGTAGAGGCTCTTCTTGCCTCTTTTGCAGCGTCTGTGAGCGAGCGCTCCGCCAGCTCGATCCGCGCTGCGTCGGTTTCAACGCAAAAATTGAAACAATTTGGGCCGATAGTTATCCCCAACGTCTCCAAAACTTTCATGAGGCTTCTCAGGCCATCATTGAATAATAATACCGCGATATCAGCTGCAATATCGACGATTTTTTTGCTCCCGGACTGACACTTGGGGGCTACTGCCCAAACTGATTTGTTGTAGCTTTCGTTGTTGTTTTCCGTGAAGCCGCCCAAACAACGCTGCAGCAAATCGTCTCTGCTCAAATTTTCGAAGACTGGCGTAATTGCCTCCAATACTTCCTCAGGAAGAGGCGGCTTATGGCGATATTCAGAAATATTACCGCTTGCGACCGCTCGCTGCCACGAACACCACGACTCGGCTCCCTCTGGGCAATCGTCATGTTGTGGCTCACTATCTGTGGATATTTTATGTTTGATAGTTGCCCAAATTGCCTTCCTCATTTTTTCAACATCATCGCTGTTCCTCCGAATAGCCAAGCCGTAATATGTGCTCAACTCGTCAATCAATTTTCCGGTGAGCTTTCCTCTGCCAGACAATCCTTTTTGTTTTTTCACGATTTCGCGGAGGCGCGTCCCCATACGTTTTTGGACATGATCGATGCACTCTTTTTTTTTATCTCGAAACCGTCGTATGGATCGCTATTCGATATACCTGCCGACCCTGAGGCGCGCAGCTGCGCGGGACCCCGAGCGTCACGGAGCGCTGCACCGCTCCACAAAATATTCAATATCTCCGAAAATAATTATTTTTTCGACCCGGGTCCAACGGCATCTTAATCTTAAATGTATTTTAGATTTTTCTAGATGGTTTTCGAAAAATCGATTTTTTGAAGCCGTCACAGTGGTGTTGTCCGTTAAGTTCATTTATGTCAACTACCGGCGAAATGGCCTAAAAAATCGTGCCGGAACTTTTTGAAATTTTGTCCGGAAACTTTTCTCCGGTAGTTGCATAAATGATAAAATTTCATGGGAGGAATGTAGATGTATATGCCTCAAATATCAGTCGTTATAGCGTATACAATATTATCACTATTATGGTTTTAATTGTATAAAAGCATCAAAATGCACGTCAGGGGGCAACGTTTGGAATAATCGATAGAGGCAGAGTATTGACCTATCCGCGGTATAGGCTGCAATTAAACAACAAACTCGTCATCGGACATAGTTTTTCAGATCGTACAGCAAAAGCTTACACCCGTATTCATAGTCGTTCTTCGAGGAATAAGCATTCCTTGTTCTTTATTCCGCACAAAGGACGAGGAAACCTTATTTCTTGAGGAACGATCATGAATACGGATTTAATTCTCATTTTTTACGTACACCTCGATCCTGACCCTTGCTTGCTCTTTGTTTCTTCTTTCTTTCATTTACCCTTAAGGTCTTTCGTCTCTCTTGCACTCACGTTTTACTTCTATAATTTATGTCCCGGGGCTGAGATTTTTATAGTTCGCCAACCACGTGAGTGGCACTGGACTGCCTTAACGTTAAAGCGGTTATTGTGGAAAAAGAGTCGTAAAAGAATCTAGCAGACCGGAGAAAAAAGAAAGTATAGATGATAACGAGATACACGTGTACATATGTAGATGTATATGTACATTTGGATAATGTTTATGGATACCGAGCAGGCGACCGCACATGACGTTTACAAAAGTATCTACGTACATACATGAACCAATTAAACGAGTGATTTGGCTTTTTTCTTTGATATTTTCACCAATAGCTTAACGAAGCTTGTGGGAAGATCAATGGATGGCGGCGATAAATCTTTCCACCACTGCGTCAGCCAGCAATAAAATACAATTTTATTTTAAGACTTTATGCCCAGTTGTAAAAGTCGAAAAATCACTTTTTACCAAATCAATATATTTTGACTGTATATCATCTTATAAATGTTCCCTGAAAAATTCAAAGTGACCGCATCAAAATTCCCGTGCCTGTCGAAACGCTCGGGACCTCGTTCGAATCTTCAAATGTTTTTTTCTGGAAAGTACGTTTTCAGAGTCGGTGAGCAAAATATCTCAAAGATTACTGCATTGATATTTCTGAATTCTTTGGGACTTTTTCTATAAATGTATTAATATAGTATTTGGTGGAAGAATTTTTTTTCCCGATGTTTACTTTCGACTTGATACACGAAAAATGCAAACTTTTTTCGAAAAAATCAAGAGTTACTTTGAACACGCAGCATTTTTTTTAATTCGTCATTTCAGAAATTCCTTCGAATAATCGTAGGGTAACCTATTATACTAATGAAATATGTTTAATATTTTGATACTGGATAACCTGGTTCTGAAGCAAAAAACGTTTCCGAGGGGTGCTTTCCTGACAACAGCTCCAAATCGATTATAATTAAATATTTTTACACAACAAAATTACAGAGTATTATTCAGATGATACTTTTTCAAATACCTATTTTGTTCGCAAATTTGCCATCACAATTTTCTTCAAAAAATTCCAAAAATGACCTGTTTTCGATTGTGACGACTGGGCACAACCCGTTAATTCTCATCGGCAGACAGCGGTCAGGAATTCCATTTACATAGGTGGCAAGAAACGCGGCGAACAAAGCGCCCTTTCACGTCGACCTTTTATTTTTCGCAGAATGGCCTTTCAGTATGCGTTCAACGTTAGCTGTGTTCTATATCGAAGACGCGGAGAAAAAAGATCGAAAGTAGGTAGTGAAAGCTAGAAAATGTACGGGAGTAAGAGCAAACGAGTGGCGGCGGCGGGGAGGAGGGGACGAGGGAAAGAGACGGAGGGTTATGCAAGAAGGACGAAAAGCATATAAAAAGATGTGGCATATAGTTGAGGGAGGATTATCCAGTTTATGACGTCATACAGTCGGTTACAAAACCTTGGGCTGACGGTACTTAGATATGAATGCGGCAAGTAGAAACGCCTCTGGGTCTTCTTGATCGCACCGATCATGTCCAAATACATGCATACATATATACATGGTATCTTGCTATTAATGGATAATCTTGCAGCCTCCGATAGGTCTGATCATGTCCTACTACATGCCGGAATTTCAGTTTAATAAAACTTCCACGAATTTCGAGATAAAAATTATCTGCTTTTAGTTTTTCGCATGCCATTTCGACAAATGATAACTTTTTTGACCCGATTTAAAAAAATTCTCTTGGCTACTTGTTTTGTCTATAAAAGTCTTCTTTTAACCTTAAATGTTAAGAAACTTCATGAAAGAAGATCTTATGCAGAATTTTCAAACCACCCAATAAGAACATCTGACTTTGATAGCCTGCGGTGTAAAAAAAATGTACTACGCCTATCGTGTCAAGTATTTTAAAAAGTAGCGTAGTTATTGTCGATTCATATCATTTGCAGAAATGGCATGCGGAAAACCAAAAGCAGATGATTTTTTTTTTTAAATAACATAAAGCCGAAAATCTTGAAAACCGTGGGAACTTTTACTAAACTGAAATTCCAGTATATAGTAGGTCGTGATCTGACCTATCGACAGTTGTAGAATTATCCATTCGTAACAGGACACCCTGTGTATACATATATGTCACTTCTGCAAAAGTAAGTAGTATGAAACCGCATGACTATTCACGTCTGTGGGACTCAACGAGCGTAATGGGGACCAGGAAATCCAGCCCCTCGACTTACGACCTTGAATGTACAGTGGGACGTATGTCATTCATCGTCATCCCTCTTTCACCTCGTCGTTTCGCGGTATATGGTCGCTTCGTTAGCTGAAAACTTGGGGCGACGATGGAACCATAACGGTGTCTCCATTGTCACCATGGTCCCTCTCTGTCTCTCTGTCTCTCTTTCTCTCTCTCTCCCTCCGAGTCCATCAATATCTACGAAAGTGGATAACACTAGGAGCACTGAAGGTAAGTAGATCTCGAGGGATGAATATGGTCCGCAATCCAGTGTACAGGGCTGACAGTTATTGGCAGCGCCTGTTCGCTTTGGACGATTAACGAGGGCGGATAACTTCTTTAATCGATCACGTAGGATTTCAGTATTTTATACGGTGAGCGTTTTTGTCTGGGCAATTCCTCTGTCTCAGTCCGAATTCTATACTTTTCGTCCTACTTTTTATTCAACGCTGCAGAAATAAAGGCCATGTTTTGTATTGATTTTTTTATTTCAATTCATTTTATAATTATATCGTCGTTTTTCTTTACATTATTGAGCTAAAATTCAGCCTAATGCTGCAAACGTCCGTTCATTTTATTCAAAATTCTTAATCACCGACATCGAGTGTTGAAAAAAACTTACAGACATGGCATACAGACAAAAAGCACATGACAAAATCATGTCCGAATTTAACAATTCTTTTTTCGTATGAGAAAGTGATTCACGCATAAAATTAATTTCACATCTATTTAGCATGAATATCAAGCTGTTGGAAAATATTTCTTTTTTCGATGTACGGCCGACTACTAATATTTTCTTTTGGTATATTTTTTTAGGCGCTCCGCGGCGTGACATTTAGCGTCCACAATTTTTTATTTAGAACAAGAACAAAAATTCTCGTCAATCTACATTAGAGTACGTAGAAAAGTGCGTATAGAATTTAAAAAATATTGTTCTCTTCAAAAGTTGTGGGTATTTGAACTTAAGAAATGAACTTTCAGCGAAAAAGTTCGTTATAACTGCACATAAGCTGCTCCTAAAATGCACAGTTTTCGCTTAATCAGAAATTCCCTACGTACTTCTCTGCGAAATGCAATAAGCAACATAACTTTTAAATTTGAAATAAACCGAGTGAAAATTGTTGAAGTTATTTGTCACGCCAATTGGAAAAAAGCTGTTTCGGGAAGTTTCGAGGAGTCGACCACTTAGTACATCGAAAAAAAAAAATTCTAACATTTTGATATTCATACTAAATAGATGTGTAATTAATTTTATGAGTGAATTACTTTTTCATACGAAAAAAATTGTTAAAGTCGCACATGATTTTATACCCGTTACTGTGGCCTAAGGCCTTAAAAGTTTTATCGTGTGAGATGCATCCTCCCCAGCATCCAGCAGAAGTATTATACACATTCACAACCCGCGCAAACATACACATTTAAGACGCACGCGTACACACGCTAATATTTATTATGGCAATGTACTTTTTTCTGTGTAAAAACTATGAATTCTATATAAAAAAAAGTATATGATTCTTGAATCAAAACCTATCGTTGAAAAAGATACCTTTCCTCGTAGCAGTAGACTATATACAATTACGAATTATCTCTACGAGATGGAACTCACCGAAGACGTCACGTTCAAATGGGCTCGTATAGATAAGTATCAAATGCTCTTGCAACGTGCTCTAAAGATAATGGCCTTTATAAAATTGAGGCACCGACTTTTTCAGCAGCGTATGTTTATGTGTGTTTTACGTGGGTGCCTGTATATACAGGTATATACTTGAATGTATACAGTATCGGTCAAAAGTTTTCGATCACTTTGGCCAATTGCAAAATTACAGTAGCATAATATAATTATTTTTGTTTCTTATTTCACAAAGATGCTATACAGCTCTATAAAATTAATTAAGTCGTTCTAATCTAATTCCGGAATTATCCAAATTGACAGAAAACTTTTGACTCGAATATACGAGGTCGGACAAAACGGTGTTTGCTACAAAAGTTTTATGGTTTTGAGGAGAACAACTGATGGTAATACAATGTTTTTGCCAATACGTCTACGAAATACCACGCTAACATTCAATTTTTCAAATGGAAAGGCATGGTTTATATTTTTTCGAAAAAGAGCTTATTTTAGGACGAATCCAACGGGAAACGAAAAATTCCACAGCTGAAAAATTGGGGATTTTATGGTGGTTTGAAGTTTTTCGAAATATTCCACACTTGATGAATTACACCAGCAAATTCCGAAATGCGTATGTGACTCTGTATCGAGCAATATCAAACTGCCAATTGACAGTTATTGCTCTCACGTGGCAGTTTAGGGTTTTTTAAATAGCGCATAATGTTCCCGAACAAAACTCAAGCCATACCAACCCATAAAAAAATATATTGCATTACCATCAGATGTCTTCCTCAAAACCATAAAACTTTTGTAGAAAACACTTTTTTATACGACCTCATTTTTTTCGACTAATTTTAATGCTTTTTTAAATGGGACATCCTATAGATATCCTCTTCCTATCGATATAAGCACATACATGTAGGGGGGGGGGGTGTTTATATCGATAGGAATTCTTGCTTTGAAGTGTAAAGAAAATGTAATGAAAATTTTAAATGTTTTTGTTTGAATCCAATCTTATCTCGATACTTGTATTCATGATTTATTAACGTGCGAATGAAACCCGAATGAAAGCTATAAAAAAAGAAATAAAAAAGAGTGATAAGAATTTAACAGCACTGCTGGAGAATCTTATACTGAGATGAGATCTGCTCATTAACACCACAGGGGTGATCTGAAGGGTCGTCTAACTTTAGATGCTAAAAAAGGCTATTTTCATGATTTTTTTTTTGATAGGTTTATATTATAAATATTAATATAAAAGTTGTTACCCTTAATAAATACAGTTTCGAAATACATTTAAAATTTTTTTATTTCTTCAAGTCACTATTTATAGGTGAAAATTGTAGTTAAAAAGATGTCCTAAAAAAATTGTACGTCTGCGCTGTTAATGAAATCTCGGAGATGGATCGTCCGGAACGAAAAAAATTAAACGGTTTTAGATTCAGTATGTTGATGGCTACGCCGCATATCATACGATTTTTTATATATGCTAAAGCAACAAAATCGGTGGACACTTTTCGAAAACAATAACAAAAAAAATGTCTTTATCACCGTTTTTGGGGGAAAAATAGTAAATATCAACATTTTAAAAAAATCTTGATTTGAGCTATAGCTATAGTTGTAAAGAATATGTGGTTAAAATTTCATAAGGATCGGTTCAGTGGTGTCGAAGATTTTTTCAACTAGCCGTCGAAAACGTTTTTTCGAGAAAAACGCGTTGAAAGTTTGTTTGGGGTACATAAACACATAAACAAATTTTTTTAATGTATTGCGAAAGTGCATTTATTAAGTCTAATAACTTTTATATCAATATCTATAATATAAAGCTATCAAACCATTTTCTGAAAATAGCCTTTTTCAGCGTCTAAAGTGAGAAGACTCCCTCAAGGCCGCAACCCTTATCGACACAGGTAGTGTTGAAATTTTGTGCGCTTTTACAGCTAGGTAGACCCCTATAAGACACGAGCTACTATTATATGAGTTTTTATGGATTTAATTATTTCAACAAATATATAGAAGTATTCCGAATGCAGAATAATATTGTCACACAGCTGTAGACAATTTCTTCGTGAATGTTGATTTGTCAGTTGATCATCTCGTTTAACTCGACGTTGCTGACATCTTGGTTTCCTGTTATTGACAGGCGCCTGAGTATTTCCAAACTCGCTAAAGAGACATGGTATACATTGCTCAACAAATTGGCCTGTAAATTGAACACTCGAAAATGCGGCAAAGCTAAACTTCCCTTCCCAATCTTGGTAATTTCATTTTCTCTGTGAGATAAAAGACACTTTGACACATTGGAAAGAGTGGCCGTTTCCAAGCCATGGATTCCATTGAAATCCAAATATGCCTCTCGCAACATGTCCGACAGGCCATGAACAACGTACCTTGTTATTTTGGTAATCTTATAGCTGAAAGCAACGTTGAGATATTCGACACTCGCAAGACCGTCTAACACGGTTTTTTCAGGCTAGTTAAATTAGTCTGATGGATATCCTGGGATAGCCGAGATTTCAGATGTTGGGCGGAACCTCAGATGATATTGTTTGTTTTTATTTTTGTAGGGATGAAGAAGCTTATTCTGACGGAATGTCCTGTTACTCCAAAGGAAGCTAAGGCATTCCAAGTAGTTTAATCTGAAGAAAGACTTGGCGAAACATGCACTGATTTCATTCTCATCTACGATCAGTTCCGTCAAGCTGGCCAGGAAAGTCATGACGAAGTTCGCGTGCCTCGGTTGATTGCTAGTCACGAAGGTACCCAGGACTTTCGTATAGTGCGAAGCACCGTCATCAATTTTGCTTATGAAACTATTATCAAAGTTCAACCGACGTAGATTCGTGTTGACATTCATTCCCTTCCCCAATCGCTCGACCCGTCTGTCAGGTGGATTAGCTGGCCAGAGATCTGCTGGAAAATCGTTGAGCAATGCCCTCATTACGCCATCTATATCATTGCTCCAGACAGTTGATGGACCAAGCCTGAAGATGATACCACCCTTTGTCGAAACTGGAGACACCCAATCGGTGGAGCGATATCAAACGCTTGGCGTGGTTGACCTGCCCCTCTCTACAATCACTGCCGCGAACCGCGTTCCTGGTTAAGACTTCGAGCGACGAGACAGTGCCCTCGTGAGTGCCCATTTTCACCTTCAGGTTTTTGTTCAAACCCAGCGATATTATCGCTTCGCTAAAAGAGCCCGTCAGGCATAGCGACACCGGATACTCGTTGTTTCGTTCCCTCGACGACAGCGGCTATTATATCCTCACTCTCAAGTTCCTCGTCGCGTTTCCTTTGATCCAAAAGCAAATTACACTCAAAGCAATCCTGGCTTACGTTGCAAACTGAATGGCCCAGCTTACAAAAGTCCGTCGCCATCACAAGCTCGAAGAAATCATTGGAGCTCCGATATCACGAGAAATCTTTTGACTTCTGAATGAACCATTCAGATCCGGAAATGCACTCGACGAGCTGTTGTTCCTGCTTTTAATTAGAGTAAGATGAACGCGAGTCTCCATATTCAGCAACCCGAGCATAAGTTTTTACTAAGTTGTCTGTAAAGAAGCTATTCTTTATATCATTTCATCAATTCATTGAATCATTCACCAATTCTAGCACTGTTCAAGGGACTGCTGTTTAGGTGCAAATTGTGGTAGTTATTCAACAGTTGCTGGAGAGCTTCGACAACTATTGGCAGCAAGAAGAAGATCCACCAGAACATAACGTAGTTGTAACTCGTGTATCCCCAACTTCAGGATCAACGATCAATTTCTACAAAAACGATCAAACGGGTTCTACTGATCCTGGTGATCCCAGCGATTTATGTCAACCCAAAAGTGTTTTCGGATTCGGAGTTCTCGTGATAACGCACAAAAGACGGGTATGTACGAACAAGATTCCACATCTTGGCATACGTAGTCACTTGTGTCGTAGCAAAATAGGTATATTTTGGACAATCTTGTCTTTCCATACGACCAGCACTAGAAATATTGTAGATGATGTGAACACGTAACTGAAAATCTCATGAACAAGACAACTCTACTAAAAGCTATAAATGACTATGAATGGCCTGATTTCATTCGGTTTATAATGAATATAGTATACTCAGGCACACATGGTCAAAAGCTGCCCTAACGACTTCATCAGGTACTACCAACTCTATTTTTTATCTCTGGTGGTTCGTGGTTCACTTCAAAAAATTTGTAGAGGCAGTAAAGTCTAGAAATTAACATATATATTTATTTAATTCAATCTTGAATTGTGGCTAACAAACTAACCTCTATAGCTGCACCCCACTGATTAGCAGACAAGACACTCCCAACGGTCGTCTACCCAAATCAAGGTCCGGTTGGGCAAAAAATTTTTTGCAAAATTCTTCAACGTATGCACCCTTTCTGCTCCTGTATTCTACGTCGTAAAGAACGGAAAAATAAAAATCTCTTATTTCGGTTAAATATGAAACTATTTTCTAAACAAAACGAGGAAAAGATGCCGAGTGTTTTTCGCGTTGCTCCGCAGGGCAAGGGACGATGGAATATGAAAATGGCGAAGACCGCAGTCAGGTTGAATTGACGTGAAGTATCCCATATATATACATATATACACACATTAAGGTGTGTTTGTGTGGATGTGTGCGGGTTTCACTGTAAAGCTCTCATTCTTGGTCTACCTTTATGTATATGTATGGGCCCGCTTTACATAATATCTTTGCCATTGTAAAATGCAAAACACTGTACGGGAAGGGAGTTCGAGCTGAGCCAGCCCTCGTCTCCCGGTTGCCGATGGGCTTTCTGTGTATTAGTGGTTGTCGCCTCCGTATATCCATCCCTCTCGCGCGTTTCTCGTCGAGCAAGAAGTCGAACGGTGTTAGACTGTGAGGCAAGCAAAAGCTCACGAGGCTCTTCGCGACGGCGACCAATGTAGCCAAAGAAAAGGGCTTAACCAGAAATACTTAATGCGCGAAATAATACGGGCTAGGCCCTTTTGTCAGTCGACACCTGATATATATATATATCCGCCGGTCTTTCATGTATATATCTATATTTATATATAGTAAACATCACTGACAACCTTTCTCACACTATGTCTCTCGCCTCGCGGGTGCGACTTTTTGTCTTCTCATGTAAATCGCGCGACGTTACTACGCGGCGAACGAGAGGGATGAGGCGTGAACGTCCCCGATTGAAGGCTATGCAAGCCCGTATTTTTCATATTCCACATCGGAATAAAGATTAAACGAGAAAAATGCCGGTAAAAATAAAGTATAACAAACAATATTTTCCGTTTGTCGCTACGGAGCATCAAACGAATATCACGAATTGATTATGACAAAGAGATTTCACAGTCAAGTTTTACGGTGTTGAATATCAATCGTTGTTTGTGTCGCGACGAATTGCCGGCGAACCCTGAGCGTCGGGCGAAATTTGGGTGGAAAAAAAATTACAAATGAGTCATTTATGGCCTGAAATAATAGAGTGAATTAATAAACGAGAATATAGTGTACGTGACCGTTCGCGATTTTTCGCTACAAGTACACGATTCTCATTGTTCGTTGATTGCGACTAATGAATGATAACGGTAAATAAGTTGTTTGTGTCTTCCGATCGCTTGCTACTTCTGCACATTCGAGAGTCTTACTGAACAATATAGTTAAATAAATGAACGACGTTTACATGTTATTTCGAAACTACCAATAGCTGGACCTTGCATTCTTGTTGAGACATTCGATAGTGGGTTTTCAACGTCCACGTTAAGGTGTAAAGAAATCGATATTTTACGCATTTTCTGAGAGTATACATGTATGCAAGAAATATTCGAAAAAAATGAAAGTTGAAATGTGGAAAATTTACCAAGTTACAGACGATTCAGTGAGAGCAGGTAGCGCAACCATTTACGTATAATGAAACTTTATATCGCGTTTTTCTCGAAACGATTTTTTTTACCTGCGCGGAATAATAATAGCTATAATTGCTCCAGCTATAATAGTCGATTTTGAATTTTCAAACAACCGAACTTCCGTAATTACAATAGCTATTGTAGCGCGATCCCGTTTTTTTGAAAATTTAGGTAGTATTTTTTAAGCCCCCGAATATAAGTTGGATTTCCGCCAAAACACACTTCTTTAACCCTATGTTGACACGCTGGGTCATTTTGACCCGGATGAATTTTCAGTTAAATGCTTACTGTTTCAAAATTGAAATTTCTCAATAATTATTGAATATTAATTTGATAACTTTTATTTTGATTTTGCAGACATTCTAAGAAATGTTTAAAGTGTATCCCTGATCTTTTTCAATGAAAACCGACTGAAGGGTTGTTAATCGGAGGTGGATAAAGTAGTATCCGCGTCAAATTGACCCGACGTGTCAAAATGGAGGCCAAAAATAAGTGTCTCAACGACGGGTTAACTCCCGCTATTTTTGTGATTTTTTTCGAAAAAAAGCTACGTAAAACGAGAACTGCATTTATATAGATTATAAACCTTTCATATTTTTTTTAGTCCAACCATTGTCAAGTTATCGATCCGGATGTGGACCACATTTTTTATACAAAGGCTCATACCCCAATAATGTTGTTGTTTTGTCATTTTTCTGAGATAAAAATGTACACGAAATAAGTTCGATGTATGCTTAATAGCATATCTTTTTTCCAAATCCCAAATAAGTAATCTAGTAGACAAAAAAGATCGGAAAAACGACCTTCACCACGACCCGTCACAGTGGTGTCATCTCTTAACAATAAGGATAATAAGACAAAACATAAATTTTTGAGCGATTAAAGTTTCTTATTTAGGGGGAATCTAGTTTGAGGCTCCTCATCCCTCGGTTCGTACATTCGTAAATCCATAACATTGCATGTTGTCTATAACTCAAGTTTGCTTCATTGTTAACAACGTAACCCAATTGCACTAAAAGAATTCCACTTTAATACTTACGTTTATAGACCTTAAGGGCCAAAATCGAAGCGCAGATTTGGCAAGCAAATGCAGTGTAGTCCAAAAGCGAAGGATCTTCCCTCAAGTTGTCAGTAGTACGAGTCGGTACATAGTTCGACTCATACTGATCTTAAAAAACGGAAAATGCAACAAAATCTCCACTTGACAAAAAACTTGCTCTGGCATTGAGAAACCGATTGGAAAATTGAAATATTTGCAAAAAAAACCGAAAATGCAATACCTATTCAACTACGGAAACCTAGGAACATTCTATCCTTAGTTTCCACTCTGGATGAATTTATAAAAATGAGATTCTGCTGATTTTCTGCTTTCTCCGGTCTTGAAATGAGTTTTTCATTAACCAAATTTAAAAAAAGTCTGTATCTCGCAAACCAACGTCTTCCATATCTTTAGTTTATTTCAGATCAACCGAGTGGCCAAAATCAAGTACACCGTTGAGCCCCTCACGTTCAAAGGTCCTTCGCGAGATTGTTTATAACTTTTTAAATTATTAATACTTTTTTATGAAATATGATACACAGCTTTGTCAATGTATTAACAAATAAATGTGCAAACGAGTTGTCAATCATCCTACTTATTCCTTCAAAATTAATTTTTCTAAATAACTCTGATGTTCAGGGTGTGACAGTAGTTTAACTCCTCAACCAAATTTTTAAAAAGTTGTAGATCTCGCAAACCAAACTCTCCTTTCAAAAAAAAAATACTGTAAATGACGGATGGTGCAAAGTCTAATATGGAGATTCAGAAAATCTTTGAGGTCGGGTTGCCCATTGACAGATACTTTGTTCCATAATATTGTATTAATTGCGTACTTTTCCACGAGAGTCGAAGAACTTACAATTAGTGATATTCAACTGATTTTAACCCGATATAAACGTATATTCCAATCCGATCTTTCGTACGTATAATCCGATTCCGCAATGGCCGCGACCTCTAGAAGGAAGCGTTTATGACTCCGCTTAACGGCTAATCCTAGTTCCATAGCTACGTTCATTAGGTCCCGCTCTAATCGGTGTTATTACTTGCATTATAGTTCACCAAGCTGTCTTACAGCGGATGGTGGTTACTTAGTTTCGTTATGGGGTCGCATACACAACAACACTCCTACATTAATACATATGTATGTCCGTAGATATCTAAGTCCATATATATCTCAGGACCGCATATATTCCAGAACCAGGTCAGACGGGTGGCTTGTAAAAGCTCTCCGTACTTAACCCAGTCTCCCTCTTTCATTAAGGATGAACGAATCAGCCCAAGTATTATAAGAACCTCGAGTGTACGATCTGACCTATCTCGCAAACACCGTCGCCTGAAGCCGCAGTCGGGATGATAAATGTAACTTAGCGGAGAGACGGATCAGCAGAATAATAAACGAGACGATGAATTTCTGGAAATCCAATAACGTCTCATATCCATTACAATTTGCCTCGCTTGAGAAGGCTAACAAGGAACATCACTCGAGTGTCTGCCTTCGATTCTGTTGAAACCCATACATATGATGAAGCATCAAAAACTATGAGACACGTGTTGTCTTATCGGCGTGAAAACGGTTTTAAGGGGGTGACCGCCTTTTGAGGAAAGACGTATTGAGAAGTGACTTTGCAGGCTCACTCATAAACAGTCCACAGATCTGAATGAAACAAAACCAAAATTTTCTCCTAATGCAAAGCAAGGAAAAATCCACTATGAAAGTATTAAAAAGAATGAACTTAAGGGGTGACACGCGTTTCTTTGAGCGGTGGTTCTCCCCTTAAAACCGTTTTCCGCCAATAAAATTGAATACCGTAAACCGGGGTAACTTTGGGACCAGACTTTGGGTAAGGCTGTAATTTCGCTGACGTGTCGCGAAGTTGCCCAAAATTATCGTAATGTTACCCCGGCTTACGGTACGTGGCTAATATTTTTCTATGTTTCATCACATGTATGAGTTTCAACAAAATCGAAGGCGGAAAATTTCGATATTCCTTTCACGAACCTAAATATTTAACAATTGACTGATTTTCATTTATAATTGAGTAAAAATAGATCCCACTATACTCGTGAAATTTCGAACGAAATTACCGCACTTTTAACGAAAAATTACGGCTCCAAAAACATCTATGAAAGAATTTATGCACGAAATAACTCTGGGCGCCTGATATAAGCTGCTCAACACGTGTGAAAAATTCTAAAGATTCCGCAACGACAAGAAGAACGGGAGGGTCACCGAACGTTTAAAGGAAATATCAATGACAAAACGTGGAAAAATGTTACTAGCGGTAGAATTTTCGTAGCTGCGATTTTTCAGAAAAAATGTAAAAGTCTCCAAATCTACTAAATTTTCACGCAATTTTTCATTCCAGTTTATCGTTGGGTGCCATAATTGATTGGGACTCATTTTTATTAAGCGCCACTGTAAGTTACCAATGATTCAGAAGGGCCTTGCTTATGTCCCCACAAAATACGGCCTTGTAACTTATTTTATTAACATCGTAAAAGCCTGTCGTGTACGCATTTACCGCTAATTTGCTTAATCAATCAAATTATTCAATCGGGTCGAGCTCTAGTCGGGATCTTAGCAATATTATTTCTGCAATCAGTTCCCGACACAGTTCGCGAGATGATATAATATACGGAAGATTATACGAGAATATAACTTTGTGAAAAGCGGCAGGTCAATGCAAAAACAATCTTTCTGCATTTGGCATTCACGGTTATACGATCCCTTTATTTTTACAGACGGTATGCATCGATCATTTCAGTTGACATTTTTTCGAGGCTTCTCCATGTACTTCAATATCAATCAAGCGTGACATTAAAATTCCGAGTTTCGTGATATATGAACTGCATTGTATATGGATCGTGCACTAGTCGAATATACGACGCAGCTCTGTCTTCGTGTACCTGCGTCTATAAATACCCAAAATATGGTGGCTGAATATTGTCTGTCTCGTATCGATAAGTACCAATTCGCTATTGGAAGCATTGTATATTCATGCCAACATCACCATTAGAGGCTTTGAAAGAGAGTTAACGTTGATCGTTTTATTTAAATAAATAAATATTGCCATCGTCAGTGTCGCTGCTCAATCGGAATTTTTTATCTATTTTTATTTAACTAAATTATCGTGAAACTATAAGCAGTTGCAATAAGCACATTTATCAGTTTTGATGAACGTAGGAAGTGTGGAAGCAGAGGGTGCATCCCATGATGCACGCTGCTATATTTTTCTCCGTGAGGATTTTTTTGTTTTGGCCAGTTAATTTGTACGGAATCGATCTTGCATCCTCGATCCAACAAGCTGAAAGCCAGCGCGTTTGGGTGGCCAGAAGAATTTAATTGGAATAAGATTAATCAAAAAATACAAGATTTAAAAAATCTATCATTTGGCTGCATCTTATGCAAAAATCATCCTCTATGTCACCCAAACTCGTAAAAATCTACGAAAGATGTACAACTTTTTATTCTTCCAGATGCTATTTTGGGCAAAGCGAATGATCCAAAAAAACCCAAAAGTATGAAGATATAATATTTATTTATCCAGCTTGGACTTAAAATATTGTTCGACGAACATGCATACAAATAAGCCACTTTTTTGCAATAAGCTCAACATAGACGAATGAACTTACAGCATTCAAGGTTGTTTAAAATTTTTAACAGCTACAATATGCTACACGCCGTATCATTTCTTTGGGGATTGACGTAAGTTCGTAATAAAGGAGAATGAGAAATAGTTAACCATACGCAAGTGATTACACGCGATCGATTCGGCCAATAGATATTGGAGCCTAAGTAAACACGAAGACCCGAGGGGATAACACATTATTTGCCCAATACAGTGGTATATTATAGCGCGCCGGGGGATACACCGGAACCGGGGATGATCTACAGGGTGGAGCATAATATATATCTATTGTTATGAAGAAAAAGGTAGCGGTAGGAAAGCGAGGGAGAGTGAGAGGAAAGGGAAGAGAGAGAGAGAGAGAGAGAGAGAGAGAGAGCCCGATAGTAAGGGAGCGGCAGAAAGTGAGGGCGAAAAAGAGCGAAGAGGAGGAAGGGAGAGTACATTCATCGGAACGAGTACCGGAGTATCCCGGACAGGATTCTGGCCACATCGTGCACCCCTACCTATGCATATCTATCGTCGAGAGTTCGTTATACACATCATTATTGCATAACTACAATATAGTTTGGAATGTTCGATATCGACGGTAGACTTCGGTACACCATGCACATACGTACGAACGTAATATATTCACCTCGTGATGTACTCGCTTAGATCATATATACGAAAAGCGAGAGACCTTAACATCTATCGAGCTTCCCTAAACATCGTATATTACATAAAACTTTTCGCACTGCTAATATGTACGCATACCCAAACTTTTCCCCGATCACATATTGCCACTCCTGCTCCATGCCCATGTTCTTCTCGTTTTATCAAAATCGAAAGGCAGCGAACCATACACTGCGAATTTGTCTTTTTTATAACTATTTATGTATTGAACAACGTATGAGTAATAGTGGGAGTGGACAGAGTTCGCTTCGAAGGTACTCGGCCTGCCAGGTACCATCATCACGTAGGCGAAATTTGCATAGTTTGTTTGATCGATGAGCTCGCGAATTGAGGTAAGTCTAGATGCTTTATGTTCTTCTTATTTTTTACTAACTATAGCATTTATTTTACTTGTAATATATATAGTGTTCGCAAAAATAGCATTATGTCAAAAAATATTGCTGTTTATATTCGGCCATATCAAATCTTAATATCGGATACTTAATCGAATCTAATATTGGATATCCGCTTGTGCCAAGATGTTCTTACCTCATCTAAGTTTAACTCAGTAAGACTGGTTGTGTGAGAAAAATTACAAAGTTAAAACAATAAAAGGTTGGTTTTATTTTATATCAAAATAGTCCCCTAACATCAGATATAAGAAAAATGAAGTTTGGGCCCTTGTATCGGATATCCGATTATAGGCCAACATTTTGAAAACCATTATTTCTATCCCTTTTTGTAAAACACAATTCAAAATATTCAAATGTAATGTGTAAAATAATTATTACCATCTTGTTGTATATGACATGCAGATCACAGGATCGTAAAAGTTGGAGGTCTCACCAATTGTTTGTTTTTTTACGATATCGAACAAAAGTATCCGATATATGATATCTCTCCCCTACTCACTGTTAGTAGTGCTAAGAGGGCTTTTTCCGTTTACTCTTGGGTGAAAAAAGCTCCCGCGTTTATGAATCCAGGAATGCCGGTACGTGACGTTTAAGTTTTTCCAGTTCGAAAGATAAAAGTTAAACCGTATCACCCTGCCTTCATGTACATCACTCTTCCTGGCTGCTGTCGATGGAAGAGAAGGACTTTCACGTGGGACACTCGGCACAATACGATGACGTATCTGCCTGCCTATGTAGCCCAGTAAAAATAGACAAAAAAAAACTTCGAAAAAAAATCAGACCAAGCTGGTTTTTAGTGAGGACCTTTGATTTTATATCCTACGCATATTCAGAAAAGTACTCTTAATTTGAACCGTGATTTTTTCAGGGGATGAACGAGGGTACATTCCAGTTTTTCGCAAATATCTCGAGAATCATCAATTTTTTGAGGAAAACAATCATTACAGCAATTGTAGATAATACAATTCTACACAAAAAAGGTATCTAAACTTTTTTCGTAGAATGAATCGTTTCCAAGATATAAACTGAATAATGTCCAAAAAGCAACTGCGCACACCACTATAATATTATAAATGATTTATAAGCAAACAAAAATAATATTACGAATATTGTACCGTTGAAAACTAGTCGAGAAGTATCTTCGCAAGAAGTACAGAAGAAACGTTACAGATAATATGATACGTATTGTCTTTGAACCCTCATGCGCCTTTGAGACACAGATGACTGGCAAACAAAGAAAAAGGTATGCTCTACCTGCCTTTCTCTGTGTCAGTGCGTCTGTGTAGTGTTTACATCTCTGTATTAGTGTTACAGTAGGTAAATTTATTAAAATTCAAATTAAGCTTTACATTAAGGGTAGTTGTCAGAATACGCTTAGAACATCAAAATAAAGGTCTCCACAAAAATTCAGCTTGGTCGAAATTTTTTCGAAGTCAAAGTCTAATTTTACTGAGCTAAAACGTCCTCCACGCAACCTTTCGGCATCACTACTCGAGGGCTTTGTATAAGCTTAACATTTCTCAACTATAATTTTTTTTTTGTATAGTTTTACAGCCTGGGATCTTAATTTGTAAAAACTCAAAAAACTGATCGTGTTCTGACAATCTTCGTAAGCATCGCCAACTGCACTCAGGCGAACCTATTTCCGTTTTTCTCGAAACTACATTTTTTGACACATATACTGTAGACAAATTCATCAGACAGTTAAACAATCAGAAAAAAGTAAAAGAAACAACGAAAATTGATTTCCTATTTGTAAGGAAAAAAATAGAAGTTATTCTTCTGAAAAAGAATAACTTGCACATAACAGAATTGGCGAAACTTCGAAGTAGGAGCGACCCATATGTAACCGTATATATCCGGCAGAGATTTTCATACAAAGCTTCAACTCGGAGCTGTACCACTCCATAATGCAATTTCGTGAGATTTCACGCATTCACGGTAGCCGATATTCTCGTTTCTTTCATGTGTATGTGTTACCCAGTGACGTGTGAAAGCGTCACCCAGCGGACAGCGAAGCTTAATCGATGAAGGGCGTTGAGAGCAACGATGTCAAAGCTCCATGGAAAATGCAAAAGCTTGACCTCAGTGATGACGCTTTCACCGTCCAGCCAAGCGTCAACGTCAAACCTCGCGATAACGACACTATTTGAATTGAAAAAGCTTGCAAATAAAAAATTTACACATTTTTCATCTATCCGTCAGGGACAAAGTCTGTTCTACCAGCAAATTGCTTTATCACCTGTGACAAAATTTCCTCTACAAGGGTGTCTACTCTCGTCGAATATGAGCTACGTTCAAAAACAATTTCTCGCATCAATAATTGAAAAAAATTGTTATTTCGAATGGAAGAACGTTCTTCTTCTTGATTTTCATGATCTTTATTGTTGTTTTCTTTTATCTTTCCCTCGCACACCACAGTATTGCCACCTACAGCCGACAGTCACTCGAAGCTTCTCAGGAGGCTCTGTTACTTTTATTAACTTGAAGTCCTCGAGGCGCACTTGAATTACATTTGTTAAAAAGTGCCTCTCGTATTCTCGTGGATCGAGGTTGCTCTTGGACGAATATCATCAACATTGGAACAACATTGTTCTGTGAGCAAGTACTGAAAAGAAAGCAAAATCATATGTGACAATAGTTGCACGAGTAAAGAGACGATTGTTGCGACGTTGAAGGAGGCAGCCCCTCTCCGCTGGTCGTGCCAGGGATGTACCGACCCGACAAGGTAATTCATTACACGAGACGTGAAAAAAAAATTGGTCCTGGGAAAATTCATATGATTTGTTGTCACGTGACTACTGGTAAGACCCATACTAACCTTTATTTCTAGTTATTACACAGAGTTTGAAAATTAATTTTAATTTCACAGACAGTGCAGTTTCATAGCAGTTAATCTTAATTTCATAGTTTCATAGCAGTTTATTTAAGAATTTAAAAAACTATTTGCCGTTATAACTTAATTTAGTAATATGTTGGCGGTAGTAAAACGAAGAAGAGCTTGTTCTAACTACCCCAACACATTTCGTTATACATGCGGAGACACTGTTACTCAATCATTTAGGAAAACGATTGCAAATTTTGTCAACAGTGTTTTCTTCTTCTAATTTTGGCAGAGAAATAAAGGCTCGAGATAAATTCGCAGAAATGGTTGGCTCCTCCAGTGGAGAGTAAGGAGGAAAACGCTTCCACCAAAAATGTGATACACCCACATGATGGCTGATTACGTTTGGAGTGAGGTGGGCGACTGCCTCGACAAGTCTCACTCAAGAGAAAGGAAAAAAGTAGCTCACTCAATGTAAAATTATATAATAAAACTTAAATGCTTCAATGAACTTAGAATTTATTTTCCAAAAATGTACATTTTCTTGTTCTTACGTAGAATATCCATATTAAGTATTAAAATAGGATCAGTATACAGATGAGAAATAATAAACAGTTTTGCGGAACCAATTCGGCCGTTGAGCTATGTTATCCGTGGTCGCTACTCTCTTTACAAATTAACAAATTGGTAATATTAATATATCTGTGCATATACATATATGAGAAAGTCAAAAGTTATCGATTACTTTGAATAACAGGAAAATGTTATCTTCGTAAAATAACAAATAACATTAATTTTATTTCTTGATTTTTACTTCTGTATATTCGAATAATATAATCCATTTTATCGAGTTATATAGTATCTTTGCAGAATAAGAAATAAAATTAATTTCATTATTCTAATATATTTTGCAATTATCCAGAGCGATCGAAAAATGTTTAACGATAGTGTAATTATATGTACTATATACGAATTTGCATTATATTAGTCATTCACG
Source organism: Ophion costatus (assembly GCA_951751655.1). NCBI lineage: Eukaryota > Metazoa > Arthropoda > Insecta > Hymenoptera > Ichneumonidae > Ophion > Ophion costatus. Next base: position 28,050,703 of record OX632359.1, on the reverse strand, counting down.
TTTTTTTTATGAGCACCTTATTCATTTAACGAAAATTTAGAAAAAAATACGTTCACAACAGACTCTTATTATTCCAATAAATACGCTACTAGATGACAAAGCGTCATTTTTCGGTGTTGTCGAGGTTTTCAAAGGTTGTTCATATATAGGCGAGCGCACTCTCTCATACGTTCATCCGGAAGGATTTTGGTCGAGGGTAGCACGTACAAACGAACCACGATGAGGGCGTAAAGCTGTATCAGCGGTGTATTTACTGGAATGCCGCTGACTCTCGCCCAGCATCCGAAACATAGACTATCGGAGCGTAGGTTTTGCTCTCGTCCACACCCGCCTCGCCATCTTTCTCTTTCTCTCTCACTATCTCTCTCGCTCTCTTTCTCTCTCCCAACATCCCATACCGCGATCGCAATCAACAGACGGCGCTTCATCTCGCATCCTGTTCTATGTTTCTGGCGGATTTGCGCGGCTCACAAAGGTGCTAGTGTGTAATGTGCATCCGCTGTAAACGTTTGACTAATATATCGAAAGTGTGATAAAATAAAAAGGATAACGAAATATAGGGTGCCGGGTTTCATGTCCAGTGAATATGCGGATGCGCCTGTTGAACATCCGAGCTTTTGATAACATCAATCACCGACATTATACAAATCTTGGCCCCATTCTTCCAACAGACACACCGTCTACAATCGTTCGCCATCGGCACGCGGATGGTACGCGCGAGAGTAAACATTTGGACATTCAAAAGACATTTGTTTGACGACATCAATCATTTACATCATACAAATCTTGGGCACATTCTTCCAACAGACACGCCGTCTACAATCGTTCTCCATTGGCACTCGGATGGTACACGCGAGACTAAACATTGGAACATTAAAAAGACATTCGTTTGATGACATCAACCATTGACATCATACAAATCTTGGCCACATTCTTTCAACAAACGAAACGCCTATAACCGTTTTCCATTGGCACTCGAATGGTACGCGCGAGTCTAAACATTTGGACATTCAAAAGACATTTATTTGATGACATCAATCATTGGCATCATACAAATCTTGGCCACATTCTTCCAACAGACACGCCGTCTACAATCGTTCTCCGTTGGCACTCGGATAGTACGCGCAAGACTAAACATTCGGAAATTCAAAAGACATTTTTCCAAATGTTAATTCAGATGAATCATGGCATCATAATCAAAAGAGTAATTAAATAATCAATACACGATTTTCACGCAGACCGCCACACTTTCATTCTCCGCGATGCCCAAACAAATAAGTCGTACCAACGATTACACGAACCACCACATCTCGATAAACCTTATCCAATGTCGAAATGTGGGTGTTCCAAAAGCGCGAGGGATTGCTCCGACGGATTCTATCTCCGAAATCAACGTCGAGTTAACGGTAATGTTTTCGGAACGTGGCAGGAAGTCCCGAAAGCTGTTATTTCTCCCGCTCCGTGAATCTCGAACCTTGCCAGCATTCAACCCCTCGAGCGCAAGGGGATGCGAACCCCTGATGGGTTTGGAGCTTCCGTTTTTACCGATGGGTCGGATGTATACGGAGTAATCATCGAGGGCTTCGTGTGTCGACGTACATGAATCTCAAATTCGGGTACACGCTTACACTCCAATACTGCAACCACCGTCGTGACCTAACACACCGGCGATTCGTGTTTTTCTATGATGTTTCCGAATATCTCGCGAATTCCGTCAATATTGAAAACCAATAGGGCCGAATATGTGTGGGTTTATTCATTAACCCTCCGTGGTCATCCGCGGTCAAAATGATCGCAAATGCAACTTCAAACCAAAATGACTATATGTTGTTGGGGGCCAAGGCGATTAGCCTGCCTTGTGAGGCTGCTTTGGGATACCCTTTGTAAGTACAGACTAGGATTGGACCTAGAGGTATTTTTACCCTTCAATTATTTCCCACTATGGAGCTATTTTTTTCCTCAAACTATCATACCTCAAAAGTATCACCCTAAAATTTCATGGAAAATAAAAATAAAAAATTCCAAGGGTTATGATTTTTTAGTAAAAAGGGGCTTTTTTCGCGCATTGGCACCTTGCTGATGTTTTCCGTCATTGAGAAATTTCGATTTAAATATGATACCGAGAATGCCACATTCTAGAATGTTCAAAGTAATATCCTGAATTTCAATGAGTCATTCGGAACGATACGGTCAACGCGGCAGTCGTTCGAAACACTACTGGGGTCATTGTGACCCCCGTGACAAGCGTGTTATGGCCAGAACGTGCTACCGCGAAGGATTAAGTATGTGAAGATCTGGAATACCACCATGGGCGATCGGTTTTCCACTGCTTCTTTGTTTTCTGGAAACGTGACCGTCAACCGTGTTCAGCGCATCAGCCAGGGCATGAAGATCAATCTTTGTCAAAGGCAACGTCGTCGAATCGAATCTTTTTAATAAAAGATGCGTTTACGCATCAGGGTCGAAGAAAAAGTGATACGTCGAGCTCGTTAAAGATCATGTCACGTACTATTAGCTGATGTTGAATGAATGGTCAAGTTGATTGGAACAGCACTTCCAATGATACCCTATTACCAACAGAAATCTATTTGATGGACGTCGTAATCTCGTCTAGGCTGACACACGAATAATACAACCATGTTATGGTCCAACGGGCAGTAGAAGCGGATGACGTATATAGGTATATATAATCTCGTGGCTGCCCAAAGTCCTGTAGTCTCCTATACGTATATACGCCTTCACCCCTACACACACGCACACACGTATTCACACATTCTGAGTTTCAGGACACCCAGCATGCAGCTCCCGGAAGCAAGGTTGGGGTTAGCAGACATTGACCTCCCTCCTTCCTCCTATTCCATTCCTTGGTAGGTTTGCAACCCCAGCGAGAAGGGTGAGTTCCGAGTCGCTGCACTCACGGAAGGGCTGGCGCTCGAGGGACGCAGCCCGGCCGAGGTAAGGCGAGCGAGGTGAGTGCCTGAAGAGAAGGAATAAGCCCGAGGACTGTATGGAGGATCGAGCCAGGAGAAGAGACGAACCACTACCACCATCACAGCTAGGTGACTCTCCACCAGCCAACCCTTTCCGCCTCCCTGCCACAATCTCCTTCTCTTTTCTCTTTACCCTCTACTCTTCTCCTTCGTACTTGTTCTCTCTACGTATCTCATCCTTACCATCGCCCATCCTTTCTTGTTTTTTTTTCATCAACCCTCTTTTTTACGTCTTTCGTTGCTTCCGTCGTATCACGATCGCGTTCTATTCTTGCTTAAGCGTTCTCTCGCTTTATCTCATTGTTGATATCTATGTGTATCGAGCAACGAAATTCCGTATGTGCAAGTTTACGTGTATATTTGTATATTTCGTTCTAGCCTGTACACTCCATGCCTTCGGGCAAAAATCTAATTCCACTGAACACTTTTTTGTATTTAGGTTTTTTTGCGTGGATCATCTTGCTTTTTGTCTTCCCTCGCTCTCGTGGTCTTCAATTTTCAGTCTATTCAAAGTTACACAGGTTGGCACCTTTTTCTATTTTTCTAGTGCTAATCGAATGTCTAGGGGAGTTTCTTCGCGTTCGGATAGTGAAGGGCATGGGATGATTCGTGTGATGCACGACGAATAATCGGCAGCTAGTGAGATTGTTGGCAAGGCAACAACATCGCACTTACCTGTAATTACCTTACCTTACCTTTTCGATCTATAACTTCTCTTTGTAATTCGTTCGCGGGAATCTTTGGATGAATCAAAATTTCGAAAAAACCGATAGAGAGAAAGTATAAACGACCATTTTTTATTTTACTATTTTTTTTTCTTCGCGTATTCAACTACGCTTCACTGTATGCATGTTACTGTAAATCATTCTCGTTCGTCATCCTTGTATTTAATTCATCTTTATCTTATCTTCAGCAATTTCCTTAATCGCTCGATTCTCGTTTCAGAGGCATTTATTCTTGCCTTGTACTCATTCTTCCTTCGAGTTCCTGCCCGTTGAATTTTCCTCTAATTAAAAAATGGTTCAAAAGTTTTTTTCCATTCCCCCTCGCGCCCGTCTGCGAGCTCTTTTATTTTGTGCTGTTCTTTGTGTCGAAATGAGTTTTCGTCTGTATATACCGTTTTCATCCACCAATGGCCTCGAGATTTCGTGCCTCTTTCTCTTTCGCGAATATTAACTATATTTCCTTCTTCGCATTGCCCATAGACGGGAAACGGCAGAGCGAGAGAGGGGGGGGAGGGGAGAAAGAAATAGAGACACACAGATAGAAAAGGAGATCTCACCCCAGCTTTTGATTCCCCAAGCCAAAGCTCCGTCGACGCTGTGGCATATCGTATTTAGCTATTCACCCTCTTTCATTAGGAACGTTAATGATGGTTACTGCTGGTTACACGAGCAGCCGGCTAATACCGAGATGCGCATCTCTCGTCGTCGAGACGGTTACGCGGGTAATTTACGATGCAAGCAGCGATTATACATATATTAAGAAGTGCACAGACTCATTTCCGTTGCTTAAATCAGGTATTACCAAGAATTCACGCTACAAATTGTCTTTAAGAGGGGGGGAGGCGAGGGGGCAATTCGCTGATTTTCATAATTGTTTTTTAAAAGGAAAGATTTCTTCACTATTTTTGACACTTAGAGTATGTTTTATTACAACTTTTGGCTGTTACATGGTATTTTTTAAATTAATCTTTAAATTTGGTGGAGGTATGATACGGCCTTCTAAAATATATTTTCAAAACTCGCGTGACGGATAGTCAAGAACTCATTAACCGATTTTGATGAAATTTGACATAAAACTTTCTAACCTTATTGTCTACAACATGACCTTAAATGTTTTTGAAAATAACAATAAAATATTTTGATTGCAAAATGAAGGTCTTTCTATCGAAAAATTCAATCGTTTTGTTTCAAAGCGTACCGTTTCAACGATTTTCAACATTTCTCACTTTTCTTGGTTCATATTCTGCGTATGAGTGTTAATGGAAAATAAATCTTCGTTGGTTTGTTTTTCATTTAATTTTTCCATATTCATTTTAAGAACTGCCGTTAAAATATTCATTTAAAAAAATGCCATGTAACAGCCAAATGTAGTAATAAAACATACTCTAAGTCTCAAAAATGGTAAAGATATGTTCACTTTAAAAAATCATGATAATCACCAATATTTTCCTCACCTGAGGTACACCCCCCCTCCCACTTAAGGGAGATTACCAGTCTAGAGCCCAGTCGAAGAGGAGGACTTCGGCAAATTTTCATGGATACCCAGTGGATGGAATAAAAAATTCCGTTTAGTGGCCATTGTTCTACATATGTCCACGTATCTTTTATACGTTTTTTACAAGACTTTGTAACAAAATGGCGGCGCTGAAGCTGGACGAAGCGAGGCAATTTTGTCCGACAGAGTCGTGCGGTCGTCAACATTATATCGCCAATTTTCCGCCGATTGACTCAAATTTTTCGTCCCAACTTTATAACAACGTTTTACGTCAAAGCACGTAGACATTTTTTGAAATTATGAAAAACAATTCCAAAAAAAATGGTATTTGCGATATTTTTTTTACCAAAAATAATTCGTTTTTTCAAACTGCACCATTATAACAATGATCGATTTTTTTTCGATTTCCGTACGTACTTCGAAAGCAAATCTCGTATAGAACTCAAATCATTTTGGATTTTCGATTCAGGTTAAAAATTGGAGGAAAGCCCTTGCCGGCTGCAGGACACGACCAGACCAGGCTCGCTTCATCCAGCTGCAGCGCCGCCATTTTTAAACAAAATATTGTGGAAAACTGTGAAGATATGTAGAAAAAAGGCCAGTAAACAGAATTAGCATTTTATCAACTGGGTATTCATCAAGAAATGTCGACATTTACCATTTTTCGGAGCTCTAAGCTGGTACTCTCCCTTAAGATTTAATAACGCAAGGAACTGTATAAAAAAAGGCAGTTCCCTGATTTCAATAAGAATGTTTCTAGGGGAGAGGGATAAATGATTGTTCATTTAATTCTTCCAATTTATACACCGATATTTTCAATTTCCCATGCCATAATGTTTGCAATGCCTTCAATGTCCTTTTTCTAATTACTTTTTGTATTTCACAATAAAATGTCCTCATAATATAAATAGCATAATACATTCTTCGATTACACGTATTTTCTTTACTTCCTTTGATTATTTTTTATAAAAAAAGAAAGATCCTCTATTCAACACGTCATACGAACCGAGATAATCGTAAAAACCTAATTATCCATTAAAGCAACTAATCATATCGCCAAATACTTCTTACAGGATTGTTTTCGAACCTTCCGCCACAGAAACAATTTATCCTTTTATCCCGGAAGCAACGTTCTCGGGATTAAAAGAATGTGAACGGATGGAAAAATAGAATTAACAAACTCATTGCCAGGATGAACGAACGACGGGTTCTCAAAGTAATTAAAAAGTCACCATCCTCCTTCTCGTTTGAGCTCCTTCAGTAAATATAAATTCCGCTCTACCCTTTACTATTTTTTCGCCCTTCCGACCTCCGACCATAGCTGTTTTTTCGTTACTTTTCTTCAAAGGTATTTGCAATTGCACGAGTACGAAGTATTGGGAAAACAAATTATATCTCTAGGGCTCGGTCAGAGGATTCGAGCGTTAAAAGCTCTTGGGAAACCAAATGGAAATATTGCTGCGATTGAGCAAGCTGAAGCTCGCTATTGGTATACGCACATAACTCCAACGATAGGAACGAGTGACACGATTACTTCGTCATTTCGAACACTTACTATTTATAGTAATAGTTATAGTATAGTAAACACTTACTATTTATAGTAATAGTAATAATATAGTATACTATTTATAGTAAAATTACTACGTTTACGTAGTAATTTTATTTACTACCGAAACTGTAAGTATTATCGCCTTTCTGTACTTCCTATGACCTTCAATGACCTTATGTTATAGGTCGTTGAACTCGTTTTAAGCTCCTCTTTCATGATACAGAAAAGAAAACATACCGATCCATTTTAAAAAAATGGAGTTGACCTTCAAATGGCCGAAGTACCTCCACCTGCAAAAAAAACTATTATCGCTATCGGATGGCCCCTTTCGTACGGTGCAATTTAATTCTAGCAAATATTTCTGTGAACCTTACAGTTTCGAAGATATCCAAGGTGCTAATAGTTATCGATCCAACCTGTATATGGGCATATAAGATATCTCAGTTTCTCGTAACTTTGCCTGACTTCCGGAATGACATTAAAGATAAACCTCGACCGCCTTCGAGCCCTGTACGGTAGAGGGATGATTCGCGATGCAGCCCGCACACGCTTTTTCCCTTGGTCGATCTCTTGCCGTCGTTGTCGTCGTTGCGAGGATCCTGTCGCGTGAAAAACCGGAATTTCAATATCATTGGCGTGCTCTCGCTTGTCAACCGTATAGAAATACAAATTCGCCAACCCGACACACCGTTATTCGTGTTACAAAGGGAGATAAAGAGGGAAATTGAGAGGGTGAGAGAGAATAGTTGGAGAAATGGAAGGCAGAATATTATATCCTTTGACGTGATACATTAATAATATCGTAAGAGCTCGAGGGAAAAAAATCCTGTGACTTATACGCGTGAAGTTCTCACTGCCACAATTATAAATTTCTCCGTGACACAGAAGAAGAGGAATCGTTATGATTAATCTCTTCTCATGTCGCTTTAATGAGAATATAGTGTTAATCGGGTATTTTGTGCGGGACCATGAATTCAAAAATTTTTCACCATTAATTGATAAACGAGAGAAGCGTGTTTAGCGCCTTTTTAAATTTTGGCGAGAGCTCATGTTTTGACTGACTTACTAACTCCGGAAACTGACTAAACCGTCCGTAACTTGGAGAATTTTGAATATTTTAGCACGAATTGTTTTCACATATTTTTGAATATATAGACTTTGAGAAAATGAAAAAAAAATCCATTCTTTTTATCCACTATTGTAATGCGTCAAAAGAATCATTTTTTTTCTCGAAGTATATATTTTCAAGAATGCCTAAAAAAATTTTCATGCCAAAATATTTAAAATTGGCCAAGTTACGGACGGTTAAGGGAGCTTTCCAGTGTGAAATTTTCAAAAAATCGATTTTTTTTTTTTTTTGCTTTATCGAATAGTATACACTCTTCCGAATATTCCCTGAAATTTTCATGCCGAAATTCAGATTATTTCGGTTACTGTACAGCATTTCTTGGAAGAAGGCAACGGAGCGCTACAGCTACAGCGAAACTTTGAACGCGTTTTTCTCGAAACAGCATTTTTCAAAACGGTGTCCAACTTGGAGGGCAGAGTTTTAAAGCTATCGAGTTGAATTTTTTACACAATATTCTTAACGTCATTGTTTATCGTGCTATGGAAGCTTTTTTTTTTTGACATCTTCCTATTTTTTTGTAAAAAAAACTGCCAAAAAAAATGCTAAAATCGATACTTTTTGTTCAAACCGGCGCCATTTTTGCAAAAAAAAAAAAAAAAAGCCTCTATAGCACGAAAGCCAATTATATACCGATCAATAATCTTTTTGTGTTTTTTGTTTCAGATCAAAATTGTGACCCCCAACGTGGACACCACATCCAAGTGCATTTTCTGCAACAATTGTTTCATCATTTTTATAGATATTAATTAATTAATAAATCGATCTTTAAAAAATTGTTTTGTATTCTTCAATACCCAATTAATATACAAAAAAAAAACCAGACCGATTAGATTATTTTTTCTTTAAAAAAAAAATCGCGAAAAACAGCGATTTTTCGGGCTGTCACACTGGAAAGCTCCCTTAAGTGAGAGCAGGTAGCTCAACGATTTACGTATACTGAAACTTTCTATATTGGTCCGGTTTTCAGGTTAAAGAAACTAAAATTTCCGTAACTATCGTTGTACGTAGCCGTTCTTTGTATTTTGTAACCTAGTATTTTTTAAACCCCCGAAAATAAGTACACATTTCGGGAATATGGCACTTTTATTAACACTCGCCATTTTGTGAATTTTTTGTCTTCACAAATGGCTATGTACAATGATAAGTATATTAATATATTGGGATGTTGAATAAGTTCTCGATGTTTTTTTTCGAGAAAATTAATGCTTTATTCTAAATAATCAATCGTAATGCTTTCAAACGTTTCGAAACTACTGTGTGATCGACTCCCAATGATTCTGCAAGTACAGCCAGCGTCTGACATGAGTCTTCATGAATGAATGCCTCCAATTCGACTCATAGAAATCGTTATTTTTTTGAGCGTCTAAACCAATCTTTGCATGTTGTTTCCGCCAGAACATGGTCGCCGAGAGTGACGAGAATTCCGTGTGCTTCAGCTGCCGATTTTTTAAAATAAAGGAGTGCAGTAAAATTTCTCGCAAACACTCTTTTTTGGCAGGAAATTTGAGATATTTAACAGTACGAAAAAAGAAGTTGTTTACACTTCGGCAAAATGACATACCCTGAGTTTCAAGCTTGCTTATAGAACTTTTTGATCGATGAGTTACCATTTTAAACGACACGCACGCAGTTTTGTTGCCGCCATCTGTTGGAAAGTGAGAACTTATTCGACATCCTAATAGATCATTCGGATTTTTATCTTTCATACCAACGGCTGTCAAGTTATCGATCCGGCCGTTGGACCGCAATTTTAATACAAAGGGTCTATTATATACCTCGATAACTCTAATTTTTAACTTTTGTAAATAAAACTTCACACGCAATAAGTTCAACGTATTCTCAACGACATACCTTTTTACCAAATCCTAAATAAATAATCTAGTAGACAAAAAGAATCTGAAAGAACGGCCTTTTTGGACCGCCAGCGTAGTAGCCACCCTTAAATTGACCTTAGCAAATTTTTGGTAACTTTGCCTGAGCCGCGATGTCATAATTGTACAAACATATGTCATTCGAGATAGATGCATTTTTGGTTGGGTCCAAACTCTATTGAGTTTCGATGAATCAGTTTTGGTGGGTGCTTTCCTCCTTCCGGTTTGTTCACATGATCTCCGATTTTCAGCTACACGGAGAAAAATACGGCCTCAAATGCTAACACTGGTTGCCAGAATTCTAATATTCAGTGCTAGAAAAGTATAGCAGTTTACTGTCAGTTCGGAATTCTAAAGCTTGTTGTTATAGAAGTGTAAAAATGATTCTCACACCGTATAGTAAAAATGATGCGTGCATATTACATTTGAAACTATTCTCGCATAGGCGCGTGTCCTATATGCTGTATAGTAAAAATAATGCGTGCTTTGTAAAATACCAGCCTTAATTACACGCTATATTTTCATATGGATTTTACTATACGTGCAGCATGAATCTTCGTGTATGTATAGATTTCACAATACCCGTAGCATAAATCTTCGGCGTATAGCGAAAAATATTACAAAGTTGTTAGTAAAATGTGACTCTTTATACCGTACTTTTTGTAGAATACTGGAAACTAATTGTTCCCATTACGTGGGCAAAATATTTTTCGAATACTACAAAAAAACACAATATGCCGAATAAAATGTATTATTTGTATCAGTTTACGTGCCATATCGTAGGTTGAAATTTAAATTTCTTCATTATTACCTTACCATAATTACAATTTTTATCTTTCATTCAATACTTGTTGCTATTTAATGATATTTTTTTAGAAGCATAGTATTAATTCTGAACTTCGAGGCCCCTGTTTTCTCCGTATACGTTTGGCCACTCATTGTCAGCATTCCCTTGCACCACCTCGCATAATCTAGCGTCACAACTAATTCACAATTTACAAACGAGTTCTTTTTTATTCACGTCACACCTTCGTCATAACTTCTCGGAAAATATCCCAGTGCAAGAAAATGTCAAGATATCTGTCGCCCAGAATTGCCTGATCTCCGGGCGGAAAAAAAAATTAAAAGCGTGCTTTTTTCACTCACCCTGTTGTTCTGCTGGTCGCCGAATGTGCCGGAAAAACGATGCGCAATGAGGGCCTTATTTCACGCTACATCCACATCGATCTGATCCAGTGAGTTTTCACTACCGTCTCGCGTTAACCACAACAACGATCCGCCTTTTTTCATTCACGAAAAAAGATCGAAAAAAAATATCACGACTCAGTCCAGCACAGAAGCCTTTTTCCTCTTTTGGGTACACAACAACAACAACAACAGCAGCAGCAGCAAACAACGAAACGAAACCTCCCCTTTTACCACCCTTCGGAACGATATTCCGGTCGACGAACTGTTTCGAAAGTCCGCCCACGACCGAAGTGATTGAGTTTGGCGGGCTGGCTCGCTACGCGGCTCCCTCCTGACTCCCTGTTTAGTCGCCTTCCTCTTTTTTCCGTATCGTTCGTTAATGCCACGCGATGTCAAACGATAAACGTATGGAGGCACACGAACCTACGTATCTTCACTCTTCACGACACCGACGTGCACCGACAAAATAATCATGGAAAATGAGCTGTCAGACGAGTCAGTCCAACGTGAATGACCGTTGAAAGCGATAGCATGACGCAGCTGATGCGATCTCGATGTTTCTTAGCACGCGGCACTCCTGGCCCACGAAGGAGGTTCGAACCAAAGGCCTTCGAGCGAACTATTATTTATACTGGAAATTCGCCCTCAACGCGTTTCCAATCGCCGTCAAACGTCAACGATTGATTTCCTTCGTTGACGAAAGCTTCGGACCGATTCGATCGTTACACGACGAATCTCAATGAATCCGGCAGCGATGATACCGAAGGGCGTACCGGCAAAAGGAATGTAAAATCAAACGAAAAAGCACGTACCACGTTCCAATCGAAGAACCTACCCCACGGAAAAGGGGTAGCAGTGTCCTTAACGGAGGGTTTCGAAACAATGCGAATAGAAGCCGCGATAATGAGCCCCGCGCCCGATGTAGGTCCAATTGGCCCTGCCTACGGAGCCGATTCAAAAACGAGTCGCGATGTGAGATGCCCGAATGGGAATATACCGATCGCGCGTGAGATGCTGTTCTACGGGGGTGAATTTATTGGGAACCCATCGTCGCGCCAGATAGCGAGCGACTGGCGAACGCGCGCGGTTCTCTCCCTTATACGGAGGGGGCTTATCTTAGCCTCAGGGGTTGCAGAGGGTAAAAGCGGCGAGGGCCAAAAAGCGGGGGGGGGGGGGGTGGGTGGGATCGCGTCTCGCCGGTGACTGCCGCCGCCACTGTTCGGCTACACGCCCGCCATCCCCGACCTTCCCTTCGTCGGCCCTCTCTTGGCCCTCTTCTAACCCTCACTCCCCTCCTCACTCAACGGCCCCGGAGACGCTTTCGCCGATGCGCGCGCCGCCTGTGCACCGATACCATTGGAATCTTCCACGTACACTCGTACACGTGCATTCGTCGGTGCTGGCACGGGTGCAGAGAAATTGGTGCGAATTCGAACCATTATTCGGTATGTTGATGCTCGAAATAATCGACGGATCGTTGATCAATCCATGAGCCACTTGGATGGATAGTATGCGAGACTGACCTTCATTACACGTGGGCAAATTGCACGCTACCTGTATTCTTTCACGGGGAAGATACCTTTAGGCGAAGACAAAATTTGCTGATTTTCAGGATTCTATTTTTTAAGAGACTATACCACTGTGAACGCTGAAAATTTGCGTGATTTTCGAGAATTTTTTTGAAGAAAAGTACTCGATTAAATGCCCTTCTGAACCAGGTTATCTGATATAGAAAAATCAAACAGATTTCGTGAGTATATTAGTTTATCCTGTGATCAATACAAGGAATTTCCGAAATATAGAATTTAAAAAAAAATGGCGCTTGTTCAAAGTGAGTCTTGATTTTTGCGGAAAAAACGGGCATTTCTGGTTCATCAAATCGAAGGTATACATCGAAAAAAAATATTCTCCGGTGAAATAGAATATTTGTACATCTAGAAAAGGGCCGAAACTTTCGGAAAGATCGATGGAGTAGAAAAAAGTGATTTTTTACTTTCACGGCTAGGCATAACCCCTTAAACGAGGAACTCGCAGCTGTGTCCAGTAGGTAGGACTGATTTTTAACAAGATCTCACAGTGCTATGGTATATGATACTCTATGCCTGGGTAAATACTCATTGGTCCCCGATTTATCGTTCAAGAGGTGTGCATACGCTTGACTTTTCAAAGATACGATTTTTTTATCGCGGAGTTTTAGAGTATAGCATTTGAATTTTAATCGGCAATAAAAATTTTGTAAACATTCCAAACATTGACCGAGTTATGACGATTTCTGTGAAGAAAACCAACCCTTCACAAAACGTCATAAATCGGTTAATTTTTTGTTTCCACACAAATTCGAATTCAAGTCAATCGGCAGAATCGACTCTGCGACAAGTCTATATCGTTCCATAAAATAGAGTTTCGAGAACAATGCAAGAGCAAAAAGGGTAAATCACGGCGAGACGGTCGACCATATAGCATAATGGGTTTGCCGATTTACTTGAAATTCGGAATGAGCATAGCTCACAACATTTCCTATCGTATGACCAGATATTTTTTAAATGTTTATCCATTTGTTATCAACAAAAGAATAAAGTCATTTGTTTCGCGAAGCCCGATTTTTTTTCTACAGCTTGCCATTTTCATAATTTGCGAAATTACAAAAAAGTATTCGGTTTTACGAAAGTTTTATTGTTGTCCTAAAAGTCCATTTTCGTATTTTTCATTTCAGATCAGCCTTAAGTGACCAGAACCATTTAGACCGATTGGCCGTGCAACAACGGCAACACTTTGTTCAAATAATAAGAATTTTATTGCTAATTAATAATTTCATTGGAAAAATGACTCAAACTAGACGAGACTATGTATTGATTGTGTCTCAAATCCCAACCTCGTCGTCTCAACACTCTCATGAGAAAAAAAAATTGAACATTCACCTATTTTTGGGCCCCGAGCTTACACAGACAAATCAAATGAGTTGGGTCGTCTGCATTGAGTGATGACTTCCGGTACCCAAATTGACATATGGATTACAACTGGATTCACAATGAGCATTCCTACGACGTGGCTTTCAGTGGTGAATATAACACTTTGCAATTGGATCAATACAAGAGTACCAACATAAATTGCGTTTCAATTACATAAATGGATCTACTAAAAAAAACTCTCGAAAAATATAATACACGAATACAAACATTGGAAGAGGAGCAGCCGATGTACGACTCCGGCAAGTTTCTTCGTCGAGCAGCGTCAGCCCGGCGTCACCCAGCCTATACTTGGATGGGTGACCGTTCAGGTACGCACTGGCTTGCGCGCTGACCACAGAGTGGGATCAAGCTTTACCGAGTTGGCGATGGAAAACAAGCATGAAAAACTCGTTTTCCACGGTTTCCCTGTGCCCTCCTGCAAATTCGTTCCAACAGTGCATTGGGAAACAATAGATGTTGGCAAGGCTGTAGGGAATCTCTGAGGAACACCAAATAGGCGAATGTGAGATAAAAGTTGGAGGAGTGGGTTGACAGTAGCCCCCAAAGGCCTACGGAGCATAGAAATATTTATTTAACTTGACTTCGTGTGAGATGCAAAACGGAAAGTCGATGTTTCACCCACTTCCCAAATACTTAGAGCTCTTAAATTTTGCAAGCATGCATCTTATAGGTAACAATGCATGATTCATCTTTAAAAAAATTTGATAAACTAATTTTTTTTTAATAATTTGACTTTCTGTGATATGCAAAACAGAAAATGGATATTTCACCGACTTCCCGATTACTTAGAACTCTGAAATTTTACAAACGAGGATCTAAGAGGTAACAGTGCATGATTCAACCTGAAAAAAAATTCCATAAGAAAATATCTCTAATGGACCGATGTAACGATGTTATTAACACTTTTAATAACACTAACTTCACAATATAGGATTAGTCCTTCTTTCCAAACATTTCAGAGCTCTAGTACAATCAATTAAAGACTAAAAAGTAGGAATCATTATATGTAAAAACAAAATGTTGAGAAAAACAAGCTTTTATTTGACGTACTAAAGAGAAGAAAATAATTTTTGTTTGCCAAGTCACTTATATGTGACTATAGATAAAAGCTTGGGGCGCTCAAAATTTAGACATGTAATCTTTAGTTTACATAAATCTGTCAACATATCAACTGTATTTAATTTACCGTAAAACAACCTTAGATTTCATAAATGAAAATCCTGAAACTGAGTACAAACCTGTGATAGTAATATTTCTAATTACTATTGTGCCTATTTAAATACGGTTAAAGGAACTGAATTGATCAAATTTGTTAAACATTTAAAAAGTTGAGCGCTTCAAGTTTTTATTTCTAGTCACATATAGGTGACTTGGTAAAAATACTATTTTCTCTTTTTTAGTACATCAAATAAAAGCTTGTGTTTTAGAAATGTTTTTACATATAAATTTGATAGATAGAATTGATAAAACAAGAAACAAGAGTTAAAGCTGTATTCTTGTCTGGAAATATTTTAAAAAGCGTTAACATTTTTTTTTTAATAATTATTTTACAGACCTTTCTGAATACGTCTGTGAAAATCGTTTACTGAGACTCATAAAATTAGCCGAGCTATAGAATTTATAAGGCGTACACTCGAGGAGCGTGGTCGAGATGCAGCGTTCTTCTTGGAGCTATGCTTTTCAAATCGGCAACGACGATATCTCGATAACCAACCGGCTGATTGAGCTCAGATTTGACATACACCTTTGGTAGACGGCTTTTCAACGTTGCTAGCCGCATTGAGTCGAAATAATATATTTTTTTTTATAACTCGTAGAATGGTGAGAAAAATAAGGAAAATTGATTATCAAATTGTAGCATGCCACTATTCTGTACATTTTTTTGCTCAATTTGACACTAAACCTTACAGCACTCAGGCAGATTGAGAATATTTTTGGTTTTATTTCAGATTCATACAGGTCCACACACTGGTCGCCAATCGGGGGCGTGTTTCGCGCACCGTTGTAAACAAACGTACAAAAATACATGATAATAATATTTTTTGAATTTATAGATTTTCTGGAAGGGTCAATGTGTAAAAAAACTTCAGAAACCAAATTCAAACTGTTTAAGGGCTAACACCACTGTAGAATTTTCAAAATATTGATTTCTTCCAAATCCGCTTAAGAGATACTTTGAAGCATCTAGATTAAGGGGGAAAAAGGTTTGGTACCTGTAAAAAAAAAGGTCCGCACGTCCGTGTGGGTCTGCAGTGGCCGTGGCTGAACGGTGTGCGTGGCAACGACCGTTTTTCTCGGAACACAATTTTTCAAAACGGCACGCAACATAACTCCAACAATTTTCATTATTTTGATTCCAAATTTTGCGCACCTCTTTGCAATAACATTCCGAAGTGAAATACGTACAGGATTTTCCGTGAGTTAATTATAGCATTGGTTATTAACAAATGATTGTCCTTTTTTCTGTCGAAAATTGAGTTTTTACTTTAAGGCGTTACCCGCACTTGTAGCGCAACAAAAGGTCTTTTTCACGAATTTTTTTAAAGAAAACTACAAAACTTTTTTAATCGATCAATATACCATCTTAAAGAACACGTCTTAAAGAACTTTCAGTAATTTTTTTATTGAAAAATATTACATTGTTTAGTGGCAAATGGCCGTCAATGAAATAATGTTTTTATATACACGGTTTGCGGTGACCAACATTGCGGCGAAGTGGGTCATCTGAGGAAAAAAATGCGGATGGATTTAGTCAAATAAAAGTATAAACTAGTCTTTAATCGAAGGATTTTTAAAAATATTCATTTTTCAGAAAATGGCGGACAGTCAAAGTTAATGGTTCGATTTTAACGAAAAAAAACGGCCGTTTTTTGGCTATAAAACGGGCATTTTTTTCGAAAAAAAAAATCGAACGATTAAAGACTACATTTTTATGTATTAAATAAGCCTGCAAAATTTCAAGAAGATCGGTTCATTAGTGTTCGAGTAATCTTGGTCACCGACTTCAGGAATGCCATTGTGAGAAAAACGCGTTTAAAGTTTCAATTTCAGCTCTTCAATTCACGGACTCTTCTCTTTCAACGCTCATATCTTAGTCAATTTTGTTCGGATCGACTTGAAATTTTCAGGACATATTCTCAGATACTTATACTTCAAAAAAATGCAAAAAAAAATCGATTTTTCCAAAATCGCAGGTGGGGGTAACCCGTTAAATGCTTGCCAGTTACACAAAAATTCATATTTTCAAAATTCCCGACGTATTTCATTAGCAATATTCATGTAAATTAATCGAATGTTTACATTTTTTCCAAATACACATTTGAGTCAGTTACACTGCGTGCCGCAGAGCTTCTCAAATTCAACACGCCTCGCGAGAATGTCTCCAACGTCACCATATTGTATAATTTTGTAATAGAAATTCTTTTTTTATTCTCTTGAATATACGACTAATAAGATCCTTGAATATTGTTATCCTCTTACTGGTCCTTCCACCCAAAAAAAAATCGCGACAAATCACTTATTTTTAGACGTTTACATAGTAGTGTAACCCCTTAAAGGTACCTTGAAAAAATCACCTCGAAAACAGCATTCGAGACAACAATGTTACCTTAAGCCAAATTCGCCCGTGCATTCAGATGAATTTCGTACCACGCTACGTCTTGTCGTTTTTATAGCATCCCCATTCCATTGGCCAAAGCAACTTATCGCGAATTAAACGACAGCCTAAAAGACTCCCGGCGAAAATACGTTCAAATTAAGGTGGAACAACTCCTATAGATTATTTCAACGGCCCTTAAGCTCCAACTTTCTTGCATAGAAGTTACATATGGGAATACTGTGCAGTTGGCTGTGCGCAGTTGTTCGCAGCCGCAGTCCCGTGCCAGAATTTTGCATCCACTTATGTTAGCCCCATCTTCGTTCTTGCCTCATCTCAACCACGATGATGTTCCCGCACCCCTTTCTTTTTCTCGCGCACAGCTCAAGGATGCATCCACCTCGCCAATGTATTTCCGTTAACCGAGAAAAAGCATCAACGTAGACAGCTGGTGTTCGATGAAAAACCATGCCGAGTAGGGCTCGAAAAGGGGAAGACTCCCAGTAGCCGAGGCAAGAGGCGAATTTCACAGCAGAGAAAAAGGAGAACCGAGATATACCGAGGCTTGAAAGAAAGTACGTACGTGTGAGCGTGAAGACATATATGTGTGTGTGCACGTGAGGGGAAGTGAAAATGGTTCTTCTCACTACGATGTGCAAGCAAACCGACCAAGAGGTACACGGGAGAGAACAATGGTGAAAACCCAAAAGAGTGTATATATATATACCCTGAACACTTTATTCCGTTTAATTTACTCAGCGGTTTTGTGTCCGAAATTCGAGAGCAGAATGTTCTTCGATTACGTCTCGCAGCCCTGCGTGGAAAACCGACTTAATGCTCCGACGTAGATTTCATTTGTAACTAGAAGCAAATCGCTTCTTGTTTGAATCGTCACATCCGAGAGTTCTTTTTTTTGCTGGTCCCTTCCCGCAATTTAAATAGATTCTCTTGGATATCTTAGGCTTCCATCAGGAGGAAAAATTAGAACACTCAAGAATCGCAGATTTGCAATCGATCGAGATCTAATCGTGTTCACGAGACTTTCCGCATGCAAAACAAGATTTTTCGTTATGCTTCGTGATCATTAAGGGATAATACCACTCTAGGATTTTGGGAAAATCGATTTTTTTTGCTGAAAAATACTTTGGGGTCATAAAAACAAGATGCAATTGGTCCTGTAACGAAAACATTTTTTTAAGTTTCAATTATCGATTTGAAACTCTTAAAACTTTTTAAAACTTTTAAACTTTAAAAACCTTTAAACCTTTCAAAACTTTTAACACGAAAACTTTTTTCAAATTGGGAGGCCGGATTACTGGACACCTTTGCATGAGTCGATTAAAATGTTTGACACTAGCTTCATAATTACATTCTCTATGGAAGAACGTAGCTGTTTTTTTTTATTAAATATAAACTCGTTTGTCTAAATAATTTACTGCTAATTTTTGGGCAAAAACTCGATTTATTTCTTTCCAAGTGAGGCATTTTTCTTTCAAATTTTTATTTAAGGATGTTGAGGCCCAAATCGCAAATGACGATAAAATTCTGAAAATTTGGTATGTTTTTGTATGAAGTATTTCAGAGGTCGTGTAAAAATTTCACGACAATTAGGAAGCTCGTTATTGAACAATTAACATTCACGAATTAAATGTTGTTTTATGGAAACTGATGTAACTTTGCAATAAGTTTTTTTTTGACCTCTCAATTTTATAATATCTACAATATACTGAAAGCAACGGAAACAAAACGAAGTTTATTGATAAATTTTTTTAAATTTCTTTTAAAAATTGTTCTTAACAAAATGTTAATTTTTTAATAACGAGCTTCCTAATCGTCGTGAAATTTTAACACGACCTCTTAAATACTTCATACAAAAACATACCAAATTTTCAGAATTTTCTTATCATATTTTATTTCAACCCTTAAGGAGGTTGAAGTAATGATGATAGAATTCTGAAAAATTGGTACGTTTTTACATGAAGTATTCAGGAGGTCGTGTAAAAATTTCATGACGATTAAGAAGCTATTTATTGAACAATTAACATTAACATGTTTCATAGGGACTCAACATCCTTAAAGTAGTTTCATAGCTAATAATATATAGAATATAATTTATTTTGGTTTTTGTTCCAGGTCTTATACTTTACGAGAAAACCGTCCTCCCGTGAAGCTATTTCTAAAAGAAATAAGTTTTTCAAGATGGGCTCAGTCGCCGCCATTTTGTATGAAAACTATAATAAATTTTTTTGTTATACTTTAATCTGTGTTAAATAAACCCTCTCAAAAGAAATTCTATTCCTTTTTTTCATACTCCCAAAATAAATTGTCAAAGTTAGGCCTCTATTTTCTCCCGCTAGAGTGGTGTTATCCCTTAACGTGATTTATATCAGCGTGTAACAGTTCTGTAACAAACTAAGTCCTCGGAAAATCCCATATTTAGATTGAATCCTTTTTTTAATCAATGTGATACGACGGCTGCAAACCGTTCTATGGTTTTTTAGTGCACTCCATGCAAACTGGATGATTTTCGTGGAATCAAAACTTGTTCACATTTCACTTATCGCGAAATGGCAAGATTCGAGTGTGCATAAAGTTTGCGAAAATCGAAAAGAATATCGAAACGACAAACGGTGTGTGAAAAATGTGGCGTGGCTTCGTGCGAGAATAAGCAAAACAGCTGCTTCAGAGTATTCCATACATCGTAAAGAATGGTTACGACACAATGCAACATACCTGTCACACTCCCTTAATTGTTTTATAAGTCGCTCCCTGATCACATGTTTCTAAAACTAAATAATGCGTGTTATTTATTTATCAAAACGGCTAGTCAAATCGACCATTTTTCTATTTTCACGATGTTCAGTTATGAAGGGTCAAGAGGGGAAATATCGTTAGGCGAGGAGAAAATGTATTAATTTTCAAGATTTTTTGTTTTAAACGAAGGATTGCTTCATCATTTTTGAAATTTAGGGTACGTTTTATTACTTTTGCTTTTATTACTTTTGCCTGTTACATGGTACTTTTTTATTCATCTCTAAAATGGCGAATGTATGGCACGGTCTTCTAAGCTGCATTTTCAAAATTGGCGTGACGCATAGCTCAAAAACGAATCGACCGATTCTGATGAAATTTGATTGCATTTGATTGATTGGAAATTGTGGACATTCTTTTCGGAATATTCAATACTTTTGTTTCGAAGCGTACGATTTAATTGATTTTCAAAACTTTTCACATTTTTTTTATTCATATTTTGCGTATTAGTGTTAATGAAAGAAAAATCTTTGTTATTTTTTTAGATTAATTCCGCCGACGCTACATACCACGCCGTCCGACAACATCCGCCACATCCCGTTTAGAAAACCATGACTTACCTCCACCATTTGTGATGATTAATAAATAAATAAAAATACCATGTACCAGCCAAAAGTAGTAATAAAACATACCCTAAGTCTCAAAAAAGGGGACTAAAACTTTCCTCTAAAAAAAACCATGAAAATCACCAATTTTTCCCCACCCTCAAGCATTAGGACACGAGGATCGAAGCGGAAGGGGACGATCATTCCAACTCCACGAGGTCAGTGAATTCACTGCCCGCCAACACTGCTGCGTTCCAGGCACGATGTAAATCGCCTGCACACCCAACGATAATATCGATCTGTCTCGTACATTATTCACAAACGCTTTTTCACTGAATCAGAAGATTTCGAAACTGAGGCAAAATTTAAGGGATCGAGGGAAGCATTGAGGGACAAAATGAAGGGATGCTTGACACAAATAATTCTCCGTAACGCGATCGATCCAGAAGATCCCGTTCAGGTACGAATATCCGGAAGACGCATGGATTAGGACGAAGAATGGGGCATAGATATCGGATCGACAACCACGTGTGAAAAAATGAGCGAATTTTCTCCCATCCGGTGGGAGGAAGATTAATACTGAGAAAATGTGTGTGCTGTGTGACCTCTTATCGAGCAAACGAGGGGACGAGAGAGATCGGCAGATCGTGTCCATTCATAAGTAGCGATTAGGGATACCGTAGGTGGTCGGGTTGCCGGATTTGCTTACACAAGATTTCTACCAGTATTCGGATTTTCGCACGGATTTTCCTATCTCGCGAGAGCCGAGGACAGCGACGGATTTTCCACTTGCCACGCCAAGCGGAATATTCTTACTCTCGTGCTTTTGGCATATAAACGACGAGGATAAATACATTTAAAAAAGCGGAAGATCTCTAGCTGCATCAGCAAGATGGACCAGCAATTAAGACTAAGATATTGCGGCCTGTAGGTCACCCTTGAGCTATTTTTTTCCTCCTCAGAAACTCCAGCGATGCATAATCTTCTAGAAAGGCGTTTCATCCTTCGCATATGTCACTTTTTTGCTGTAAAACGAATTTTGAAATGATTGAATGGAATCATTGGCGACATGAAGAGTTTACAGACTCACCGTTGAGAATGAGAATTACGAGCTCGTCCGTGATTGCGAACTAAAAAATATATTGTTATTGATATCACGTCGATCCTTTAATACGTCTAGTAATTCGGGACTCTTTTCGAATGTAGAACACAATTTTTTATTAATGAAATTTCTTAACGGGTGCGCGTAAGCTTCAGAACCAAAAAACAGGTCGATTTTCAACATTTTTTAAATTAGAGTATTGGAACGGCAAGCGCGGGTCATTGTGCACAATTAATGCAAAATCTTGACGAGTTTGAATTTTTTTTATCCAACAGGATTGATAACCAATACAGTTATTATTAATTAAACAAAGTGCCGCCGTTTCTAAATGGTCAATCGGTGTAGGCGCTACTGGCGACTACGGTGATGCAAAATAGAAAATACAAAAATATCCTTTTAGCACAATAATTGAACTTTCCTATGACCTTTCGGCTTTTGCAAATTTTAAAAATTACGCAAACGGTAAGCCGTAGCCAAAGGGTACGATTTTCGAGCAATAAAAACAAAATCAGTCATTTGTTGCTAACAAATGGATAAATATATTTAAAAATCATCCAGTCATACGATAAAAAAAATATTTTCAAGTGTGCTCTGTCCAAACTTGGAATCAAGTTAGGTTCCAATGACACAGTATAGCAAAAAACGCAAAAGAAAATTGTTCCAACCACCCCGCTGACCCTGCTATTTTCAATAGTCAGACTTTTCAACTATATTAATAATAGTTATATAAATAGTATATAGATTCATACTATATAAATATAATAATTTCAGCATGCTATTATTCACTTATGGACCTATTCAGAAAATCATAAAGTCCAATAACCCATAAAATAAAGAAAAGAAACGTAAGCGCATTAAGGGGGGATTGTCTTTTTTTTTCGCAAAATTTACCGCTTTTTGGGAATTTTTTTGTGAAGAAAGTATACAACGGAAAACTTGTGAAACTTGGCATATAGTTTTATTGAGCTGTTTACTACATACAAAAAAATTTTTAAACAATGTCATCAAAAATTCCGCCTCCCAACCCCCTCGACGCGCGATGGTCCTTTTTTGATGGTGTGCACGATTTCTCAAAAACTATTCAACCGATTGCCTTCAAATTTGGACAGAATGCTCAGCTGACATCCTTTTATCGTTTGATGAAGCAAAAAAGCAATACGTTTAATAGTTTTTTATTTATAACAAAAAATCTATCAATTTTTTTCGAAAAATCGATACTTCAAGTTCAAAACGTCACCAAATCGTCAATTTTTTTTTTCCCTTCATCGAACGATAGCTATATGTGTCTAAAGTAAAATCCTTTTTGGGTTTTTGTTGCAGGATGAACGTGAAGGCTGTAATCGTGCACACCATCAAAAAAGGACCATCGCGCGTCGAGGGGGGTGGGAGGCGGATTTTTTTATGAAATTGTTTAAAAAATTTTTTGTATGTAGTAAACAGATCAATAAAACTATATGCCAAGTTTCACAAGTTTTCCGTTGTATACTTTCTTCACAAAAAAATTCCCAAAAAGCGGTAAATTTTGCGAAAAAAAAGACAATCCCCCCTTAAATATCCTATGCTAATGGAATGATGCCAGAGGAATGACGATTGAAACGGGTTTTTATACACAGCGCGGCATGCTACGTTTCTCTAACCTTAAACCTGGCGGTGACTAGGTTTCTAAAAGTTTTACTTGAACAGGTAAAGAGTGATTCACTTTATTCGAAATGATACAATTAAGAATGATCAGAGGAATGACGCCCTCGCCTGTGACATCACCTCATAACCCACAAGGTCTGTAGAAAAAAAAGCTTATGCTACGATAATTATGCGACACAATCAGTCTCTTCGGACAAGTAGATCTAGAAGGCACTGCTCTGGCGAGCATGATCAGCTAACGGCACCCTTCACACAACATATGAGCTAATTTAGAGGTCCCCAGAAAAATGATTGAGAAACACGGTGACAAAATTTCGTTATTTATTGTGGGATACCCCTGCTTATTATTTTTTCATGTTTCAGGGAGGAATTAAATAATTATCCAATGAGATCAAGGAATGTTTTTTCCGATGTTTTCGAATTTTTAGCACCTCTTCAGCTTGCTAGTGTATACGAAGTCAGAATAACGACACGCCAACGGAATGATTTTCATACTCAAAATACAGAAAAAAAGGATAACGACGATTTTTTTGCCAAATCTGTTTGTAGGAAGATTTTGAAATGTTTCAAACTTTTGTATTCCGAAAAAAACCCACAAAGTAATCGAATAACATGTCTTTAAAAGTCCGGTTACATGCAAAATGATCATTTCGGGATATTCACCCATATATCTATATATTCTCACGTATGCATGCATACAACCTCATATGTATACCTAAATCCAAAGTACACATGTAGAAGAGAGTCTGTGAGGCGGGCTCATGTTGGTGCTACTGGCCCCCAAAAGTATGAGGTGAGATAACGAAATGTAGTGCATCTCGAGCAGGGACCGGTGGATATAGTATATGTACTTACGTGCCACCACGCCACGTCCCTGAGTCCTGAAGTTACATATATAACTGTGTGTGTACGTTCATACCAGCGTACGTAAAATACTGCATATAATATCTATAGTATAGGCGAAGCAAAGGCATATATTACGTGAACGGGTGCACCACCTTGTAGATTTATACACCCAACAAGAAAGAAAAGAGCCTCGACTTTATTCACGTGTGAATAACTCGAGACTTAGCAGTGTGTATCGATAAAACCAAACGTACTAAAACATGCCAGTTAGGTACAATGCAGAAAATCAGCCTTGTACGACGTAAAATAACATTTACAAATATGGCATTACTATACATCATCCAGAGGCGTACACACATCTCTTACAATGTTAAATATTGTGACTCGGTTGTCAAAGCAAATACTCGAAACTCGAAAATACTCGAGGAAAATTTTCAAGAATAAATGGTTACGTATTTCACTTTAAAAAGTGTACAATCCAGTATAAATGCTTGCTTATTAAATATTGAAACACTGACTCCAATGTAGTTCCAATTGCAAAGACTACTCTTTGACGATGGTACAGGGCGTTTTCCACGCTGTCGTTTTATTCCTTTAATCGTCGATGAAACATGACATATTTTAATGGGTGCACGAGTATGATTTCATGGTTTTCTTAACGGACAACACCACTGTGACCCCCTGTTTTTTTGCCATTTTTCAAGAATTTTTTTTTGTGGGAAAAAAAGATATTCGAAAAAAAAATTTTTTGGTTTGTTCGTTGTTTATTGAAGATACATAAAAAAGAATTCAAATTTTTCACGCCCCATGGTGACGCTGGGGAAGCTCCCGCGTCAGATACTGTTGCCTCTGCAGTGGTTCGCGGCACGCAGCAGAACTCTCTTCAAAGTCGATCTGAAAAAAAATACCAAGTGTTTTCGTTAATAATATGATATTTTGAAGAGAAGTACATAGGGATTTGAAAAAATATTGATTTTTAAAAAATAGGCACGCTTTTGAAATTAAAGGACGATTTTCGAGCAAAATTTCTCGTCGAAAACAGGCTATAACCTTTTTTATTATTGAGATATCGAAAAAATCCTATGTACTTCTTTAGATAATCTAGTTTTATTGATGCAGTCCAAATTCGAAGTCGATCGGATAAAAATTGCTCGAGTTCTGCTGCGTGCCGCACTCAAAAAAGTGGTTTTGAGAAAAACGCGTTCAAAGTTTTAGGTTTGTTAATTGATGGGATAAATTGGAAAAAAAAATGTTTATCTTTAATCAGCGATGCCGGCACCATATAGCTGGCCTTCAAGAAGCAAATCATTGTCCCTAGCATCTTTTCTCGAACTTGTAGAGGCTCTTCTTGCCTCTTTTGCAGCGTCTGTGAGCGAGCGCTCCGCCAGCTCGATCCGCGCTGCGTCGGTTTCAACGCAAAAATTGAAACAATTTGGGCCGATAGTTATCCCCAACGTCTCCAAAACTTTCATGAGGTTTCTCAGGCCATCATTGAATAATAATACCGCGATATCAGCTGCAATATCGACGATTTTTTTTCTCCCGGACTGACACTTGAGGGCTATTGCCCAAACTGATTTGTTGTAGCTTTCGTTGTTGTTTTGCGTGAAGCCGCCCAAACAACGCTGCAGCAAATCGTCTCTGCTCAAATTTTCGAAGACCGGCGTAATTGCCTCCAATACTTCCTCAGGAAGAGGCGGCTTATGGCGATATTCAGAAATATTACCGCTTGCGACCGCTCGCTGCCACGAACACCACGACTCGGCTCCCTCTGGGCAATCGTCATGTTGTGGCTCACTATCTGTGGATATTTTATGTTTGATAGTTGCCCAAATTGCCTTCCTCATTTTTTCAACATCATCGCTGTTCCTCCGAATAGCCAAGCTATTCGTAATATGTGCTCAACTCGTCAATCAATTTTCCGGTGAGCTTTCCTCTGTCAGACAATCCTTTTTGTTTTTCCACGATTTCGCGGAGGCGCGTCCCCATACGTTTTTGGACATGATCGATGCACTCTTTTTTTTATCTCTAAACCGTCGTATGGATCGCTATTCGATATACCTGCCGACCCTGAGACGCGCAGCTGCGCGGGACCCCGAGCGTCACGGAGCGCTGCAACGCTCCACAAAATATTCAATATCTCCGAAAATAATTATTTTTTCGACCTGGGTCCAACGGCACCATAATCTTAAATGTATTTTAGATTTTTTAAAGCCGTCACAGTGGTGTTGTCCGTTAAGGAGGCCTGTGTTCTGCACGGTGCACTGACACTGGGGGTCGAAAGAAGTTTTGAGAGATCTACCAGAGGCTACACTGGACCAAGAGGAGGTCTCTTCATGGCACTGAATTCGACAAATAGGGCTTGGAAGGTTCAACGGAGGCTGGCGGCTTTAGCATTACAAAAGAAACGGGTCCTGCAAGGGTTCAAGGGAGGCTAAAAATGTTGACTTGGATATTTTGAAAAAAGACCACGGTGCATAAGTCATTAATGGTGTATTTAATTATTTTTACGCTACAATACGATTAAACTGAAAGATTAATGCATTATCAACAAACCCGGTCAACCTAAAGTGTTGTCAATGGATAATTAAATAAATCCATGAGTATGCACTTAAGGTGGAGTGACACGTCGACTAACGCACCATGAGTGCTAGAAAGATAACTATTTTCATCATTCGAAGTTTTCTTATAAACGCAGGTCTGTAACGCCTGATATTTCCAGCACTGAAAGCTTTTGGGACGTTTTCAACGACGTAGTCGATTCAACGCGAAATAAAAAAATCGGTAAAATCGCAAAGCTCATTCTCGGGCTTCTTAGTTTGCTCTTTTCGAATGCTGCGGTCGAACGCGCATTTTCCATGGTAAATATTGTCAAACAAATGCAAACAAAACGTCGGTTGGAATGATTAAAGCAGTTTTGCACGTTCGCTGCATTCTAAATGTCGAACGCTTCTCGTTTCCCCCCTTGTTTCTAACCCCGAAATGCCTTCCTCCCCACCCTCTCCTACGCGGAAGGTCCTTTCTGATATCCTGCCTATACCCGCGCCCAGTGATTCCCCCATCTAAGCTTTCCCGATGACGATCGTTGTTACACCTTAGGGTTGTTATGGGGTCTAGCTATCGGGGGTGAAATCCGAAGGGAGCGCCCTATGCTTATGCATGGCGCCGATTGACTGTAACCAACTATCAGCCATCAAATAATCGTCATATTAAACGTACGTTTTCGAACTTTTCCTCTATATCTATTTGTTAAATTATGAATTTTTAAATTAAATGTTTTTATTACGTTGTATAATCATTTTCTATAACTTTTTCTCGCTCAACTAACGCAAGACAAATTGGCAACGTCGTAAATCGTGGTAAATAATAATGCTCAGGCTGGCAGAAGTGTCGCAAAGTTAAAGACATACGCGCCCTGTTCGTAACCTCAATGTCGGCCCAAGGAGTTGTCAACAATGAATACCGGTACGAGGGAAAAAAAATTACTGAAAAGAAAAAGTGTGTACTAAAGCTGTATATAATCTGGAAGAAATCAATAACTTTAATCATTTTCCAATATACTAATGTATGTGTAAGAAAAAATCGCTTAATTTTGTATTTGCCTATAAATTTCTATATTAATATAACTTCTGAAAATAGTTATCAAATCAATATTATGTAATTATTACTAATTAACTTAAATTATTACTAATCATTACTAATGAAAACAAATAACATTCGTCGTAATTATCCTGATCGAGCAGTTTGAGGTTCCCGGGCATAATTACCAAATGCGGATAAGGTAGGTAACATTTGTGCCGTCTATGTTGCCATGATTGCACTGCCTAATATTTTGTGTACCCGATTTTCGCAAAAATTTGCAATTAAAAATATTAATAATTTTATAACGGTATTGGGAATCCTTGTTTTCACAGTACCAAGGGTTAGTCCGATAATTAGTCGAACCGCACCTATTTTTCAGCTCCGTCGTAGCATTATCTCAGCAGATAATAATGTACTGGAAAATGATCGGGAGTTTTCCGTAAGCGTAATGTAATTAGCCCACGAAATATATCGAATTTCGATTTTTTTCTGAAAAAATTGTACTGCGGATCGTATCCAAACTGCACAGGCTGATCAGCAAAAGGATTATAAACTTCCAGAAAAAATTCAGCTCAGTGGAAGCATTTCGTCCTAACCCCAAAACAACCTTAACCCGGACTCCTTTTTTCTCCACTCAGCCTCGAACAGCCCTTTAAGAGCTAAAGCCCAAACAATACCAACGCATCGATGGACCCGGCCACTCATTAACCATTCCCAATTCACTGCCCTGTAAAGTGCACTCTCCAGGCGATTTCAAGAATCGCACGAATTAGCCTTCATTTACTCCATCCAATCGTTGGGAATATGCTCGGAACCCCTCGCGGTTTTTGTCTTCAACAGGTTAGCTATCCGTGTAATTTTGTTAGCCCTAGCTATCGATCGGGTTATCTATCGTACCATCTGCCTTTCAAGTACCGGGTTATCTAGCCACATTATATTTTGTTCCGTAGGCATCGATTGGGTTATCTGCCCTACCGATTGCCGTTCAAGTATCGAGCTATACCTATACATGTTTCTTTTTGCTTCCTAGCCGTCGATCGGGTTACTTCACCGTTATTCTGTAGAGCGAGACTCCAGAAATCTCCATTGCTAGAGAATTCGATCAGCAGAGAACCTGCCAACGATAAACCCGGCAGAGAAACAATACTGAACGTATTCGTTTAAATTATAGGCACTAGTTGTGAAATGTTACCGCCCTCTTGCAGAGAGAGTCTAGCGACCTCCATTCCTAGAAAGTTCTAGCCTCGGAAAACCTGCCGAAAATAAATCTCGGCAGAGAGAAAGCCGAACGTATTTGCATAAACAATGGGCATTTCTTGTAAAATTTTATCACTCTTTCGCAGAGTGAGTCTCGAGCCATCCCGTTTACTTGAGAGTTTGGCCGAAACAGAATTCATCGCCGATAAGCGGCATCGAGAATATAAATCGGTTTCGAGCTAATTTGTTTAAATGAATTAAAGAAGGATGGTAAAATGCCGCGAACCTTCCACGGGACGAGTCTCCCGCAACCGTGTTTGCTAGAAAGTTTGACCGTTGTCAAAGTTCCACAGATAACCGTTTTCAAAAAATGAAATCGAGTCGACCCCATTCATTTAAGGGGCCAGTCCACTTTGAAAATTTCAAAAAATCGATTTTTTTTTTACTGTTTCCGACAGTACATACATTTCCGAAAGTACAACAAAGTAAACATGATTCGCAACAAGATGACCCTCGATGGTTTAAACATTTTGATTTTTACTCTTTTTTTGTGAAAAACTGCGGAAAAAACGCTTTTTTTTACTTTTTTCGTTTTTCATCTGCCATTTTTTTATTTTTTGATAAATCTTTATATCTGAGGGTCATTTCGCAGCGGGTTTCATACTGAATCTAATGGACTTTGATTTTTTTGTTTCAAACAAGCCGTTGCCGAGTTATGATGGAGCTACCTAGCCCACCTATTTTTGAGGCGTTACGTTAAACTATAGTTTTTGTACTTAAAAGTGAATAAATTTTTTTTTTTAATATATTTCAAGACTTTATTTATCAAGCCCAACAACTTTTATATTCATATCTTTTATAAAATCCTCAAAAAAAATCGCGAAAATAGCCTTTTTCGTGGCTCCAAAGTGGACTGACCCCTTAAGGCGGGATATACATTTAGACGGATTTTTTTTTAGCAATTTTGAGGGACTTGTAAACTAAGAAATAATTGTTCTACATTTATCAAACTACAGGTATACTTTGATAGTATACTATTAAAGTATATAACACAATTTTTTTAATGCATTTATCATCGATATGGAGAAGCTGTAGCCGAGTATTACAATAAGTTTACCCCGGGAGTTGCCAATCGGCGTGCAGTGGAGCTTCCCGCAGAATTTGATTTGCAAAAGAATTCAAATTTTTTCAGTTGGAATATATATAGTTTTTATTTGACAGTAATTAAAATGGAGAAAATGCAAATTTATTAGAACAGCACGCATTAACAAAAAGATGAACATTTCACGCAAATTTTTTGTAAAATTTGGATTAAAAAGGTAGTTTTCTTCAGATTTTGCAAAAATAATTCTCGTCAAGTAGAGGGTAGCAATATTATCAATACTTCTACCAAGTTTCAACTAAATCGGTTTAATAGTTTTTAAGTAATCCTGCACGCCCATCTCAAAAATGCAATTTCGAGAAAAAACGCGTTTGGAGTTTACGCCCGCTTCGAATCCGAGCATTGAGGCACAACGGACTGTACCGTTTGAAGTTTTTCGAATTTCGCTTTGAATCTTTCGATAAATATTCTACATATAGAGTTTTATCGTTTAAAAAAAAACATGGATTTTTGTAAATGGATATCCCGCTTTCAAGAATTCACGATCGCAAAATTCCATCGCTCATCTGTAGGGAACTCTTCTATAGAATTCGAGCCGCGGAGAACCTGCCGAAAAAAAATCCCCGCAGAAACCATTGCTAACCGTATTCGTTTAAACAATAGGCAATGTTTGAAAAATGTTACCAGTGAGGCTGTAGCGATCGCGTTCGCTTGATAATTTGGCCGAAATCGAATTCATCGACGATATGCGGCATTGAGATTATAAAGCATGCTCGAGCTCATTTGTTTAAATGAATTGAAGGCGGATGGTAAAATGTCACGACCCTTCCACAGGACGAGTCTCTATCACCCCCGTTTGCTAGAAACTTCGACCATTATCGGAATTCCTCCCATGACCGTCGTCAAAAAATAAAATCGAGTCGAGCCCATTTGTTTCAACAATTCACAATCGGAAAATTTCACCCCTCTCTCTTGTAGAGCGAGACTCTAGGGGTCTCCATTGCTAGAGAATTCGATACGCGAAGAACCTGCCGAAGTTACATCTCGGGAGCGAACAAAAATGGTGAAGATATTTGTTTAACCTATAGGCATTAGTTGTAAAATGTTATCACTCTCTTGCAGAGAGGTTAGCGATCTCCATTACTAGAAAATTCTAGCCTCGAAGTAGGCCGAATTTCGTTGTGTGTATCGTTCAATACACACACACATATAGGATAGTGTGTGTTTTCGTCACGACCAAGCCGCGTGTGAGAAGGTTACTTCTTTCTGCACGCAGCCAGCGTCGCGAATACACACACGCAACAAGCGTCACCCATCGGGACTCGACTCTTCGACCGCGGTCTTACATACAGGTCTCGAAACGACGGTGGTGGGGGTAGGCCCGCTTAGTGTCCAAGGCGCTGCTGTCGCGAGGTGTTCTCCTGGGCTCTCAGCCTGCTGCGTCCATGATTGTTAAAAGACGCGGCAGGTGGAGGAGCCCGGGGAAGGATATCCCGTGACAGCAGCGCTTTGGACACTAAGCGTGCCTACCCCCACCGTGAAAATTCACCTTGGTTTCAAGACCTGTTTCGAGGCTCGTAGCTAAAACCTGCGAGCTCTCCACTACTGCCGTGACGGCACGCTGGGACGAAATTTTCTGGCGTGTGATACATGCCCTTGAGACCCAAATAAAACGCAGCAGCCAAAACGGCAACCCGGTTTGGATACGATTCGAAGACGGTTGCCAATGAATGCCCAATCACCAAGACTAGCAACGGCAAGAATGGTCTCCCTAAAGCAAAAATATATTTACTGTGACGTGATTTTTTGAAACTCACGGTTACAAAGAACTCCCCGAGCAGTTACCGATCAATTTTGTTCGCGAACGATTTGGTCTCCCCGATTTGCCTCGACTATAGTACAGTCAGGTATGTGGATGACACCAATCAACGTCATATGCGCGTGGCGCGATCTATTTGTCCTGCAGAGTTCAGACCCAGAGTCCATTGAAACGAAATGTCATAAATGTTTTGAGTAACACACAAGTCAGTCAATAGAGTATGCTAATTTCATAGGTTAGATTTAGATAAGTAAAGTCTACTTAAGTAGTTTGATAATTTGACTGTACGGCTTTTATTAGCAATAGTGCTTGCTGAGCAATTTAACAAATGGCGTTGGTCGTACCGACTTATGTATCTGAGTAAATTAATCTTGTGAAATTAAATAAATGAGTATCTAAAAGTTATAAAGACCATTACAAACAAATCGTGTTTTCGGCAAACCTTAATCCCGGACTATCTTATACTCAGAATGGCCAAAGTACAAATTTTCATGGCCGACAAAATGAGCTCAACAAGCTGGAATGCCAGGATAGGAAAAAGCTGCTGACGAGCGGAACGGCCGCGAAAATTTTGTAGGTATGGCATACGATTTTGACATGATTCAGATCGATTACCATTTTGAGATAAATTATTTAATAAGTACTTCATATCGGACTTTCCTCGCTATTGCCCCCCTCCTCCCTGAACCATGTTCGGGTTACGCTTCTGTATCCAGAGATATTGCTGAGAAATTGTACGCCGTCAGTACCATCGGATTCCACATTAACATTATGATAATGCTCGGCACGATAGGACCCTCACCGCATCCTGGCCGTCCACTAGTATACACGATATCCCGAAAGGATTCGGTTTGTTAAAAAAAATGAGAGCGTTACCGGCAACATCCGCCACCGTTAGATGGACCGTGTGTGCGGATGTATACTTGGTCTGGACATCGCTACCTCAGTCTTCAGGAATACTGTTTTACCTTTTCTTCCATACATACAATATATTGCGGTAGCCAGTCGCGCTTTCGACGTGATCCGTCACCATGATCCATAAGCATATCTTATAATATACGATGTATATACGTATGTTACTTGGAAAAACAGCGCAAGCTCAATTTTCTTTCAATATCAGTTGACAATGTGCCACATAAATGCAGATACAATAGCAAAGTAAAAGCAGTGTATTAAAATTAATAGTTATTATGTTTTGGTGAAACTTTATAGCACGCATATCTAATGAAAATGTGTAATACTTTTCTAGGGAAAACCCGATGTGTTCGTCTAGTGGTTAGTGTGCTGGCCAGCGGATCGGGAGGTCGCAGGTTCGAATCCCAGTCGCATCACTTTCGTCGTGAGAAATGTTATTCTTCAACATTTTCACGGCGGAAGACGACTAGTTCCGTGACTCCGAGGCGATCTTGGGACCGGCTGAATCGGTGTCGGTTTTTCGCAGTTTCCCTATGCCCATGGCAGATATGTCATGATGAATACGATACGGAGGGGGAAGTCGGCTGTGGCCGCAAGGTAGGGGGGTGTGAAAAGGAGGTAGAGAGGGGATGTGGAATGGGAGGTAGAACGAAGTTGAGTCGCATTGGGGCTCCTAGAATGGGGAAGACCCTGTACGACTGGAACGAAACATTAAAAAAAAATACGTTTCTAGTGCCGCATTATCGACGTATGTGTAATACAAATTATTTTATTATTTCAGAACGTACCGTTCTGAATGCTAATTATTTACATGTGTAAATTATTATATGGTTTTGTAAATACTCACGACTTTCGTCTTCATATTTCCAATGTTACAGCAATTACGTTGAAACAAACCTTGTCCGGATTTTTCATAGATAAATTAGTCCTTTTATCGCTTCTCTTCAATTCTTACCATTTTAAGATTAATCGGAGTGTGGCGGTCACTGTCACTTTGTGGTCTAGCTATTACTGTGTTACTCGATCACTTGTTATCGAAGAGACGCTAGTGGTGAAACTTCTTATCGTTACCGGCTGAAAAAAATTACGATTGACTACAATTGTTGATTTTATTTACAAAATATAAAGCCTCTCATATCGTTGAGACGTATCCTACGAGTGTGGTCGAAGGTTCGGCATGAAGCATCATTTTTCATCGAGAGTTCGCAGTAAGAAGAAATACGATAATGTGGTATTTATTATCTGAAATTGACATTAATTGTATTTGCATGAATTGAACGGTTCATGGGTCAATTGAGGAGTACCTACCGCTATGAACATGTCGATCGATATTGGGTAAAATTGGCAGGCTTTCAGTACCAAGGGTTTGCACATTAGCATTGTGAGTACATTGGATAAAAATAATTTATCACCGCAGCCGGGCCATCCGCTGCAATAGGTCGCATATCGAAGAACTTCAGACTGCCGAATTGTACAGACAAATGTACCAACTGGTAAATAAACAGCTAAATGTACTACTTGTCGCTGTGCGTACCTCGGTGGTTAGGAATAATCCGAACCATCCGTAGAGCAGACATTGCATAAGTTTCATGACAACATAAATAAAAACGAACACAGCTTTGCCCATGCTGATCTGTAATTTAATCACAGAAACAAAATATTCTGGTTTAGGTCTACGTAGTCTACGTGGATCAACGTGCGGTTAGCACCAAGATAGGCCGAAAGTTACTAAAATAAAATAAAATACATGCTAGACAACAGCGAGGCTGCTGGAGATTGATGAACGAATTAATTACGAGAGGCACTAAAGATATGTATACGTTTTGCTTCTAATGCGTAGAGGAGTTCTAGTGAATTTATTTGGGTGGGGTATAAATATTATTTGATTTGTTTATTTGAGGCCTTATTTGGGCTGCGTACAAATACGATTTGATGTGTTTGTTCGAGGGCTTGTTTGGGTTATGCATAAATACAACTTGTTCGTTTGGGTTGTCTCGAGTTAGGTAAAAATACTATTTGGTTTGTTTGGATCAGATACAAATACGATTTAGCCTGTCGGTTCGAGCGAGATTTAAATGTGATTTGGTTTGTCTGGGCCGGGTGGACATACAATCGTCATTGTAACACAGTAAATCACGGGCTTGTATATCCATCTTCAAATCTGGCCGCTAATGTCTCACATAAGACGCGACCAGGTACCTAAAGCCAAAAACCTGCGTGGAAAATACGTTTTCTAAAACATGTTACCAATAAATGCCGATACGCCAAGGTTAGCAACGCCGCGATTTTTCTCCCCAAAGTTATAATATATGTACCTGCGAAGCTTGGAAGATATTTGCGCACATGGTCATGGCACTCGATGTCAACATCCAGAGGATAACGGGGCCGTAAATCTTTTGGAGATGGTCCCGACATCGTGCCAATGTCTGACGGCGTGCGACGCATTCCCTGATGACACTCAAATGATCATCGGATGCGGTTAGGTTGCACATGTGATAGGAGAGAACGCGAAGTTGACCGGTCATTTGAAAGATGTAGAAGCCAAAAAGGGCATCCGTGCTCGTTGTTATTGTGATTATCGAGTAACTCGCAGCTACCTCGATGACGTAACTGACGGCGAATAAGAAGTTGCCCTCCGCGAAGGGAAACTTCGAGGGGTAAGGCGTGCGATGAAGAACCTCGCCACCGTGTGACAGTTGAATTATAATCGATATAAGCGGATTCAAATTGTACATCGAGATGACAAAGAGCGTTGAAAGCGAGAGCCAGATTGTCGGAAGATAAAAATATTCAATTGCCGAAAGTAGCACGGCCCGATAATGCGGATTTTCCAGGTCCAAGCGGAAATTTTTATCCAGGGTCTCGTGCAGCTCGGTAAGACGATCGCGATAGACCGATAAGACGATCAACTTTCGACGGTATGGAACGAGGAAGCTTTCAATTGATGACGTATGCGCGCGCGCGCGTGTGTGTGTGTGTGTGTGTGTGGCTGACCGGCCGTTTAATATCGATAATCAATTGAAAAATTACCTTCATTAACATTGTGTAGAAACTCATTGCTATTCCGAGACCCTTGGTGAGCAGGCCAATATTCGATCTGTGACTGACTACGAAGTACATTATACCGAAAGATGTTATGATACTCGCAGTGAAGTGAACGACGACCACCAATCGAAAGAACCTCGAAGAACCGCGACCCGGCCATAACCCGGCCATCAGAGAAAGTCGTTTAATATCGCGAGCATAACTCTCGTATCTCCGCAATTGGTCGTCCATTACGCAAAGTATTTGAGAATCGTGTACGACACAAGTCGATAGTCAATGGCATCTCGTCCAGAAGAAAGCTTCGAAGCGTTAAGAAGGCGAAAGAAAATTATTAGTGGGAAGCATCCAACCGGTAAGTATAATGAGGTCCGAGTCAGAAAATTGGCTTCTATTGCCGATAAGTGCAGCCAATCATTATTTATGCCCGTCAAACTGATCCTACGGAGAAGATAATGGGCCGATAAATGGCAAAAGGCTCTTGTGCTCGCAAAACAATTGCTGCATTAACCCGGGGTAAGATAATTGTCGATTCGTTGAACCTTGAACGTTCGGGTGGGGTAACGTTGGCGGAAAAATGAGCACGCAATCTGCCACACGTTCGCGTACGATCGATTCAGCCGTCTTGGAAAAACTCACCGGTAACGAACCTTCACTAACCATGGCCGAATAACAAAATCCGGTCAGTGGGGCCGAGTCACGGCATGCTCACAATTTACGTAAGTACAAATTCGCAGGTCTACCAACAATTGTGCTTTACTGTCGATCGTGAATCCGACGAGACGCGACGGTCTTTCGGATCTATCCTTGCATCGGACCAGGTGCAATGCGTGAGGCTCTTTTCCTCGGAGGGAGAAATAGAAAAGCTCGAGAGGAGAGGGGCAAAGTAGAAAGCGAGAGGGAGAGGAGGCCTTGAAAAATTACAGCAATCGTAAAAAAAACCGTCGGTAACTCGATTGCGACTTCTTCCGCATTTGCAGGTTTCCCATTCTTCTCTGTTCTATTCCGAGAAAAAATTGCGTAATGTTAGAGGGCACCCGCGCGGAAAACTTGGAACTTTTTTATGTAGCTAAATAATACGCTGTGGGCTTTACACCGCGGAGTGCGGATGGAGACAGTGTAGTGCGATGCGTAACGTCATTGGAGAACTCATTTCCGGGATATATTAAAAGTACACTTACCCGGAGGCTATTTTAAGCTCTCGTTAGATGCGATTCAAAGTGAGGACAAGATTCGTTTGTTCGCGCGCATCATCACTTTCGGTGATGAAAAAATTGGTAGTAGGACGCATCAACCAAAACAACGTGTATACCCAGCTATCTCTCGACGAGCAGATTTATTCGAATATCTATTGGTCTTCCTAGAGCCTTCGAGCGTCAGCAATAATCGTGATCCGCTCTGCCCTCTTCGATCGTTTGCAACAAGAAGAAATACGACACTGTCGTATTTATTATCTGCAACAAATACCGATGACTCGGTAGCCATTGTCTGTGATCGGCAGAGTGATTAAGATTTGTAAAAGTGAGACCTACGGCCACGAACGTGTCCAGCGATATCGTTGAGAAATTGCTAAATTGTGAAACATGTTCGAAAAGTTTTTTTATATTTTTCCGTTACCAATCTGCATATATTTATCTTGTAGTCGCGGTTTTCTGAGTCGTTTTCATTGTGTGCTTATCCTTATTTAGTTTGGTTGTAAAATAAAAAGATTAATATCTCCATACGTGCGGAAAACATACGCAAGAATTATTTTTAAATAAATTAGTTTGTACAGCGTGTACGGAAATTTTCGTGACCCACTGTGTATCTATTTGGTTGTGCGCTGACTGTCGACCTGGCTGCGGTTTTCCTGAGTTTCCGATGGTAATGCAGCGGAAGTGTCTGCAAAATATGTGCTGGCAAGACGTGCACGGAGATCGGCCAGCCGTTCTCGATAAAAAACGAAACAATTTAACTGCGCAACAATATTTATGTTGATTAAAGTCATTGATAGCTAGTGTAGGATTCTAACAGATAGCACGAATGATATCTTCCAATTAAATGAACAATCAAATCGAATCATCGGCCGAATGTTCATAAGCTTCAATGTGTTGTTATATTGAATCATTTTCAACTTATCTGTGCGTGTAACAAGAGTAACATAGACGTCTCAATGCTCTGACAGCCTACCGACTGATCCTGAGTATGGGGCTTTGAGTGTGGTCGATCAATTAGCTATTTAAGGCCATACGAACGCTCGAATAAATTAACTTATGCACAGCACAATATCTTTCCCGCCTTTAATCCTCTCATTTCGCAGTTTGATGCCGCACAGTATATGCAACCGAATCCGATAGATTGGTTGCTTTTAGAGTAATGGTGGCGCTTGCCGGTAAGCACGCACTTGAGTATGCACTCATATAGCTCAACCAAATTCATTTTCCACAACGAAACAATTCTGTCAGAATGTTTGCCGGTGCGAGAAAACAATTAAGGAAAAAAAAGATTTTAGAAAAAAATGTGGGACGAATTTTCATGCAATTAAATCCATTTCGCCAAACAAAAAGCAGTCGTAACCATTTTTATTGCATGGGTTTTTTAAAATGATTTCCCGATGCAAAAACAGTTTTCAGCTATTATCTCGAATACGAGAAAAAAAGGATTAATGTGGTAAGGGATAAAGGTCTGAGTGATTTGCGGGCGCGTGAAGTTAATTGAGGTTGGCCTCGATTTTTTTTAAACTTGATTGTGGGGGTTAAGGTATTCAAGTTAGGTTCTACGAACCGAATATGGCTCGAAGCGCTTCGATAAAATGGGACATAAGTAGAGAGGGTAAAGAGGAGGGGTCTGACCGCACCGGGCGAATCTAGGCTCGGAAGTGTGTTGTTCTTTCGTCGAACACAATATAGGGTTCCTGCTTACACGCACGATATGCATAGCTATACTTATCTCACTTTTAACGGATTTGAGTTAAGGGGTATAATTTTCCAAAACTGCATTTTTCATTGGCTTTAGCGATGCATTGAACCATCTTGATAAAGGAGAAAAAAGTTGGGTATCTGTAAAAAAAAAACACGCGGAAACACGCGAAAAAAAACAGCAGAAACACGCGGCCCGCAGGCCCGCGTGTGTCTGCTGTGGCAGAGTCTGGCCCGTATGCGAGACATCGACCGTTTTTCTCGGAACACAATTTTTCAAAGCAGCACGCAGTACACCTCCAAAAATTGTCATTCTATTGACTTCAAATTTTGAGCACGTCTTTAGAATAACATTTCGAAGAGAAATACGAATGGGATTTTCCATGAGTTCATTAAAACATTATTTATTAATAAATCATTATCCTTTTTTCTGTCGAAAATTGACCTTTTCCTTTAAATGCTTGCCAATTGCACAAAAATTAATATTTCCAAAATTCCTTATCAATTTCTGTAGCTGTACTCATGTAAATTAATAGAAATATTGTTATTTTGTTGTACATTTAAATTTGCATCAGTCATACTGCGTGCCGCACAACGTCACAAATTCACCAGAATGGCTTCAATTTTGTCATCGGAAAGGATAGCGTCACCATTTTGTATAATTGTTTCACATAAATTTTGTTTTCTTCACATGACGATATGACTAATAACATCCTTGATTATTATTATCCTCTTGCTTATCCTTCCATTTTTTTAACGCGAAAAATCGCTTAATTTTAGACGTTTACAGTGGCGTTACCCCTTAACGGAAGTTAATAAAACCGTTAATAGTTTTTAAATTTAACTTCAAAGTTAAATCGATAAGCAATATGTTAACTCCGTTAATTGACGATTAACAGATCAACCTTTTTCTGCCCAGCTTTGTAGACTTCCGTCTAGTAATGAAACTGGGCATTCCCTACCTTGTGTCCGGCCCTGACCAGACTTGTCTTGTCTGATTTACCTGACCTGGCCCTCCCATGGACCAAACCAGGAAGATCGCAAAATCGTTTTTTTTACGGCTTACCGTCTATGTTTGGAAATTACAATCTTTTGGCCAGGTTCCATTGCGAGCGTGTGCCTCTTCACGTAACCTCTACCTGGCTAGAACATTGACATGTTCTGAAAAGTGGACCCTGTCTTTGTGACCTAAAGAAAAGGTACTTTGCTTGTCACCTCATCAAAGATATTCATAATTGATTGAGATGAAACTTATCCATCTGTTGTAATTCTATTCATCATATAAAGCATTGATGTCATCAATGATAGTCGACGAGGATAACAATGCTTATCATAAACACCGGGATTACGATAACTAATAATTTGAGCATAAAGAATAGACAAATTATTTTATGAGGCAAACAAGTAAAGCAGGTAATTCGTGGTTTTCGAACGTCTTGTCGCCATGTTGGAAAATGGCAATATTCTGGCCAGGAAGATAATACCTGAATGTATTTCGCCAACAATCCGCCAGGTGGCTACAAGCAAAACGCTTCGCGCAAGCAAGGTACCATCGTACGAGGATAAAAGCTCGTGCATTTACGCTTATAACTTTGCGACACTTGTGAAATAACCCTTTCCACTCTAAGTCTTTTTCGCTCGGATAGTGATATGTGTACGTTTTTCTGTCTCTTTGTCTATCAGAAAATGCAAGCAAGCGTATGTATACACTCATATACAACCTTGGCAAGTAGATAACCGACAAACAATATGTTGTCGAAATATTAAATTGAATACACTCCCGATTTTACCTCCTCAAGGATCCCACAAACGCTGAAACGTCATTTTTAATTCGCTCGTGTGTTCCTGCTTATTTTTCGATATATCCCCTACAACTTTCCTGGACATATTATCCTGGTGATTTCATCTAGGGAAGGGAGATCAGAGGTGGTATTTTGTTGCGACTCAAATTTCTAGAAGGGCTACTCATGAAGTCTATAAAAAAAATTGGCAATTTCTCTACCATGGGAGATACGATTTTTTACCCCCCCCCCCCCCCCCATAAGGGTGGGTTCCGGTGAATGAAAATCATTCCATTTTCTTGCATGCGTGTTTTAGATCAGATTACCCATAACCACAATAAAAAAAATTGGCA
Source organism: Ophion costatus (assembly GCA_951751655.1). Classification (NCBI taxonomy): domain Eukaryota; kingdom Metazoa; phylum Arthropoda; class Insecta; order Hymenoptera; family Ichneumonidae; genus Ophion; species Ophion costatus. The sequence continues at coordinate 28,009,559 of OX632359.1, read as the reverse complement.
ATCACTTTACTGTAGGAGATACGATTTTTTACGACTTTCACTCTCCGATAAGGGTGGGTTCCAGTGGATGAAAACCGTTCCATTTTTTGCAGTCGGGTTTTGGGTCAAACTACCCACATCGCCAATAAAAAAATTTAGCAACCTCTCTACTGTGGGAGAAACAATTTTTTTCAATTTTCACCGTCCGATTAGGGTGGGTTCCGGTGAATGAAAATCGTTCGATTTTTTTGGCAAGCGTGTTTTTTGTCAGGCTACCCATAACGCTAATAAAAAATGGGCAATCTCTCTATCGTAGGAGATACGAATTTTTTCGACTTTGACTCTCCTATTAAAGTTACGCCCCCTTTGCCGAAATCCCTTCAAATGTTTTATATGATCTTTTATAGGCACCAAGAAGTGAACTGTCCAATAAATTGAATGAAATGCGAAAATAAAAAATAAAAATAGATGTTTCGTTGCACCGCAACTTTGCGAGCTTCAGACCCATCTAAGAGTACGCTATCGGGTTGCCATCCTAAAAGCGTCCTGAATCGGACCCTACCAACATTTCTACGCGGGCAATTCGAGTTCATTCGTGGTCGAGACTACCTAAAAATCGGTTGATAATTTTTCCATATTTCGAATAAAGCTGCCCTTCCAATGTTGTGCAGGCGAAAGAACACAGCCAGCACACTAACATATCTCACTCCAACGACTTCGTTTCTAAATTTCAAAAATGACTCAAGCATTAACCGGTCACGCGGTTATAAATGTCACTTAAGGCAAATTCAATGATCCAATCCTACGCTTACAATTAGACGAGTCAACGGCAGTAGTATGGGGGCCACTATGGCGACCCCCACTCCTCATCCCCACTCCTACCCCCACTCCTCGGCAGCCGAGGTGGTGGGGATGGAGTGGGGATGAGCGTGCTTATCCCCTCCCCCGCGCCCCAGAGGGGTGCGGAGGGGGGGAAGGCCGGAGTGGGGGTTTCGCCATAGTGGCCCCTTTTTTTTTGCTTTATTAAAATATGTTCACAAAGTATACATTTTTATGATATGTACATGATATCGCTGTTAATTAACCGTTTCAACTGATGGTTAATGAGATTATCGGTGACGCTTGTTCTGGCGCGTGCGGAGAGTTCGCCGGGTATACGGGATAGGGTGCGTTGAACACTTTCCTGAATTTTCGTCTTCCTTTTACGAACCCGTCGCCGTAAGCGACGCGCTGTCATGCTGAATAATTTGGCTGCGATTACGCTGACAAGTGCATTTTTACACTTTGTCACGTCTTCGGTGGAGCGATGAAGCCATGCCATGTAGCCGTTTATGCGTTCCTCCAATAGCTGCAGCACGACTAAGTCATCTTTTATGAAGGTGAAGAATGGCGCCGCACGGTGTATAGCGTTTGCTCCGTAGTCGTTGCAATTTTGGATAGTTACGGTGGGCCGGTTAAGATGTTCACCGTATTCTAAATTGTAACTATCGCAGGAAACCACGGTGTGGACCGTAGGAGTGTTTCCCTCGCCATTGAGATACGCTGTGATCGTAGAGAGACGTTCGCGAAAATCCAACCACGACGGAGTATTTAGCGTTGTCCAACCGTTGCTGTCGCATGTGAAACGCATGACAGGGTGTAATTGATTAGCACTGATAACTTCAATACCCAACCGCACACTTTTTGTCAAGCAGTTGTTGAGATTATGGGATATTTGTAGTAGCAGCGGGCACGGTTTATAGCAGCGATTATCGGAAGCCTCGTTTGCCATGGCTGCTCTGGGTCGACTGAATCACGCGAGTGAGATGTCGTTGTCTTTCGCGGGAACTGCAGACGCTGCACTATTCGGCGGCTGGCTTGAATTCCAGAGTGTTGAAATCGTCCCCGAAGAACTCCATGAGAAGATTATTCTCGTGCGCAGCCGTCACCATCTGTCGGAACAGCGTTTCGTTTTCCAGAACTTTGGTGAATCTGGATGGTAGAAAGCACGCGAACTCCCTGTCCACTTCAATGATGATTCTGGGCCCGAAGCGTGTTTTTACTGGCCGTACATCGGAAATCTTGTAGTCGGTTTTTAGCGAAAGTTCCGACAGTTTTTTCGTCGGCAGGAAGCCCGACAACTTTCCGATCTTGTTGATTTGGGAGAAGTCCATCGCTGATATTGAGCTTTTGAATTTCACGGGTTAAAATTTGTAACGCTGTTCTTCTCTGAATGAGTATTTGAAGAGCAGCTAAGTTTTGCAAGAATGCTTCAACGCGAACTTTTAACGCGCACCGCTTCCTCTGCATATGCTTCTGCTGTTGCCGCCCGAGAACAATTAACAATGCGGAACGACTGATCCCTTGTATCTCTGCTACACCCTCCCACCATACCCGCAGCTTCCCCCACCGCGTTTCGCCAAGAGTCGCACAAAACAAAATGGCTGATGTCGAAGAGCGCCAGACGGAGCCTCTAGCAAAATTGCTGACGATGTTGTTGCTATGCGCCGCTGAATAAAGTTCGAGACACAGAGAAATATTCCAAGTGTCATCATTTTATTGAACGGTTAGCGATTACGGGAGCAGCAGCCCTGTACACAATGTAAACTTTTATGATTGAAGGAATTGCTGCCTCCTGCAGGCAGACCCTTATTGAACATTTTACGCGTAGCTTTATTCTGCTTATGGCTAAATCTCTTGTAGTAGTCGCCAGCTATTTTATCGTTGCGTGATAGATCATTTGAAAATACGCTTCTAAACTTATGCATACCGAAGCCAGTACACATATAATGAAGAAACATAATGCAATACTGTCCGCAGCACTGCGAATCCGCAGCTTGAAGCTGATCAGTGCTGTATCGGAAGAGTTTACAGTTTCCTCGGAGTCGACGGAGATGCTGCGGGATGATTGGTGGTAGTCCGTAGCTATCGAAGTACCATCCGCGTCCCTCTCGATCGACGTACATGGCGATCCAGTGGGTACCGGGCTGTTTATATCCATCAGTATTCGCGACAATAGCCGTTGGTTTTGTCCAAACTTTTGGTAAGCGATCTGCGGGGTATACGCCAACAGCGTGATTTTTTATATCACGTAGAGAGTCGAGGATTTGAAGGCTGTTCATAGCAGGGCTCGCCGCAGGGCAAACCAACCGATAACGTTGTTGTTGTCCTATATTCCCATAGCGACTCGCGACGTTCACTCTGACAGAGCAGCGTTTTAATCCTCATCACATTATCCAGGGCACACTTATACGATTGATTTTGCCGTATCGCGGCGTGATATGAGCAATGTGTACCGGCCCCCGGAAGATGCTGAAATGAGATATTATCCTCATCCTCCTCCAAATTTATAATATAGTAGCCGGTGAGTTGCGCTAAATAGGACGATTTAGCGACACCTCGTACAAATATCCGCGTAGAATCGGTAGCGATTGCCCTCAAAATTCTCTCAATACAGCGTAATGGTATATGACCCTCGAACCATTTTATACCGTGATGCTCCCGCGTCACCCGTTCGTTCGTTCTTTTCACATCCGACGGTAATTGTCTGTATGTGTGAGGTGGAGCGACGATCCAATGATCGTGCCACGATGAATCGATTGACGCAACAGCCACTTCTTTCGGTATAAAGTTGTAGTGCTTATCCGTCAAGCCTTGTATGTCTATCGCGATACTCATGATGGTTCTGCTGTGAGTGCTCTGCTCGAACTGGAGAGCTCAACCGCTGAAATCTACAATAACTTGCCGGGAAGCATCAACCTCCACCACGTTATCATATTCCGCATACACGACACAATTTACCGTTGAAGTTATTGCCTCGCCGAAGCGTACTTCGAGCCTCACGCTACCGTGTTTCACCAAATTCCAATGACTGTTACTGTTCGCCGAAAGATCGGGCGTTAGATCAAACGCAAAAAGACAATAGCCCCAGGGATACGCTGTGCGAGTAATTGAATTACCCTGATTGAGAAAGTGAATGCCAGTCCCTGAGAATAATGTATGATACGCATCCACATATAGATGCGTGTCGTCAAAGTTAGGCTGGAGTGCTTTCGACGGTATCTGGACACCGTCAGCATATAACGCGAGATAATTAATTTTATAATTCTGAAAGTTAAACGGGTTCAACGCGCGGTTACCGTTGAATGCTTTATTATCGACAAACCCTATAATTATGCGCTTAGGCAGTTGGCCCAGTATAACATTGTCCAAAGTATCGCCGTGCACTCCTGCATGCATCGATATAGACTTAACCTCGACACGTGTCAAAGGATATTTTGCTGTAGATTTTGATAATGCTCGCGCGTGAGCTAAAAGTATACCAGGGGCAATTTTAGCGCGGCGTACGAGAAGCGATGCCTCGGTAATATGCATGCTGAAATCTTTCGAGGAAGTCATAAGACAGAATGCGTCGCTGGTACGTACAAGGCGTAATCGCATCTCCACGCCGTTTATAAGAAAGCGCTCTTGATTGAAAATATCGCAATGGAGGTGGCCGAGGAGATCGATCTCATTGCGCCCATTGAGGACCATTCGACGATTAGCAAGGCCTGCATTAGCTTCTGCTACATCGTCCATTTTACCGGCCGTATCACTGTACCACAGGCAACTTGAAAGATGAGAGCTTTTCGCACCCTGCCCATAATTTAATAAGTTTTCAATGTAGGCCCTGTATGCATAAGCATTATTGGGTGGAGATACGAGCTTCTGATTGAGAAATACATCGACTTGATTGAACAGCGAATGAAGTAAATTATTGACGGGCCCCACTCTAATGGTAGGGTCGGGTTTCACTGCACTCGAGCGTATTTGGACACGTATGCTTAGCATGGTATGAGCAAGATCGATGTATTCGTCACCTTGGCCAGGTACCACAAATTCTATTGGTGAATCATCCGTCAGAGATGAGATCGGTTTATAGTGCACCCATTGCGTTCCCTCGATGGTTGTTTGAGTCGGCGGTAGTGAGAATAGTTCCAACTCAGACTTCAAACACTCACACGAATGGGCATGCAAGAACGCCATTTTCACGAGAAGATATCTGACACTGTCCTAGCTCGCGACTTCTTCTTCTTCTTCTTCGGCGTTCTCTTTCTAACTGTTCTCTTCTTTTTTTTAACACAATTTGTACGTTTTTTCTTCAACGCGGCTGTTTTCTTTTTTAGGCCGATCCTACGCGCGCTGTAGTTACTGAGCGAATGCGCAAGCTTGTGAATTTTCGAGGCCTTATATCCTGAGCCCTGCATAAGACTATTGAGTTTTTCCTCAGCTTTTCGCTTCAAACTCACACCCGATTCGCGCAAACGCGATTTGAAGGCTTCCCTAGGCTGAATTCCTGCATCCATTATATCGCTCGCCACATTAAGGCCTGACCGTATAGCCTCTTTGCCGACAACTCGCGCCCCTTGTTTTAAGAGAGGTAAAATGCGCCGGAAAAGGCCGCCAAGGAAACTGCCGATACCGTGACCCCTCTGGTTCGGCGACCCTATGTATACTTGGCTAATTCCCCCGTACCCTGTTCTACCTGCGCCTACTTGTGCGTCAAAGTACGCATCGTAGTAATTCATGTTGCTCTCTCTCTCTCTCTCTCTCTTTCTCTACCGCAGCTAAGCTAGGCGTTTGAACTGGAGTGTCACGGTTAGCGTTCCACCCTCGAATGGCATCCAATGCCCGAATTCATCTCTTATATCGATATCTATCGATTGAAAGCTGGTACGTAGAAGAGGTATGTACCGCGGTGGCGAAAAACTTTTGATTTTCACAGAGCCGTAATTATAATTATTATCAATGTCAAAGGGAACGACACGTAATAACGGCGCGTGTACATCGCCGGTCATGTAGGACTCGCAAATATCCGTATAAACAAATAGCATATTGGGTATACCGTTCATGAGACTAGCCGGCTGCGGCGCAATATACTGATTCGCTACCACAAGACCCGTACTATGAGTGAAGCCTAAAATTTTGTTAATTATGGGGGAACAGTGGAAAGTGTGTTCTAGATTTTTGCACTCGGTGCAGACACGCTCTACCGAGACATAGCCGTTAAGAGTATGCTGAAATTTCAAATGTCCTGCGATACTTTGAATTTGGTTAATTGCTTCGAGTAGCGTGGAGACGCTACGGTATACCCCAGATGGTACGCAAGCACGCTCGTTTTTAAAATCGACATTGGCCTCAACGCCCGGGATCACTGCGTTCGTCACTAAGCTGATAAAGTTTGTTTCACCTTCAGGCGGCACGTGTAGAACAGTCATCGGTATGTGTATTTCGGCTAAGGAAACGCCCCATTTACCGCGTAAATTTACACTTTGTGGCAAGTGTGTGGTATATTGCGTCGTCCTGTTATTAGGGTAGTACTTCATGCTGCTATTGCTAGGTAAAACTACAAAAAACTCGGTGTCGCTCATAGCGTCTACTTTTTCTTTCCCCACCTTTGGACTCTAGATAGCTCGGGTTCGTAAAAAATGCCGTCAATCTCCTCGTCGTTGAGATCATGCAGAACGTACACGATAGGTCGGCTGCTCGCGGATATACGATGTATCTTAAACAGCTCACTGCTCCAGCCGCTCTCGTATCCTTTAGCAAAGGCAGCCTTCGCGCTACTGATGCGGACAATATCGCCCAGCTTATATTTAGGAGGTGACCGCTGTACAGGATGCTGTTGTTTATATCGCCGTATTAGATTATCGCGTGCTTTGGCAGATGTAAGCAACGTCACAGATGCGGGCGTCATTCTAATGCCACTATGTATCGTACGATTGTATGCGGAGACTATATTCTGCAAAACGTCGATATAACGTTTTTGGCGCGAATACGTGAAGTATCGCCACATTCTTTCTTTCAACGTTCGATTGAAGCGCTCTACAACAGCTGCTTTTACGTCAGGGTTGCGGCTCGCCCGAAACTGAATATTATGCTTCTGTAAGAAAGTCTGAAAAACTGACCCTGTAAATTCCCGACCCTTGTCCGATTGTAGGCAAACGGGAGATCGGCCGTTTGTGCTTTTTAGCGAGAGGATACGAGCCAGAGCGTTAGCCGCTCTTAAAGCAGTCTTGTCGTACAACGGTTCAACCCACGCGTACTTACTGAGCACATCTATGACCACAAGAAGATAGGTATAGCCATCGTTATAACTTTTGAGTGAACGAAGGTCTACAAGATCAGCCTCCCAAACATCGTCAATGTTCTGCACATTGTAGATGCGCCGGGGAAATCGCCGGCGTATCGCTCTATGCCGTGTGAAAGCATCCTGTGCTTCGAGCCACTGTATCGTTTTTTCTGGGGAGATTTTCTTTTTACGACCTACGCGTAACAGTTTAGCAGCACCGGAAAAAGACGCCTCATTTGAAGGATCAAAGTAAATTTTTTCAAGTGTTTTCATACTGACAGTTTGAGAGAGGACCAGGTGAGTCGCCTTCTCTTACCCCTCCCGCTCTGCGCGGCTAATTTGTTGCTCTCGCTACCGCTGTAGAACTCGGAATGACTGGTATCGCTAATGTCCTCGTCGTCACCGTCGTCATCAACGTCGGTGGTGCTGTTACCGTGGGGTGAGCGTAATGTTGAATTGGCTTGCGTTTCCAGCCATAGTTCGTCATTTCCGACAAATTCACGAGGTGCCTGTATAGCCCTTAAAAAATTTGCAAAGACTCTACGGCCCGTCGGTTTGGCCATCTTTCTCGCACGCATTGCGTCATTCACAAGATCAACAATATTTGAATGCTTGATTGTTTCTCCATTGACAGAAACCACGCCGGCTGCATCCCAAGAAAAATCTGAGGACGGCGCATCATGTAGGCGCCGCAATAAGAGTTTCGCTTTACTGCGGAATTTCGCAGGTACACTCTCAACGATAATGGAATCGTTCATTCGTGTTTCTGCTGCTACTGATGCTGATGTTTCCGTGGGGTGCGTGTCTTTTTTTTGTTCCTTCACAAGATCATGATACAGCTGTGCTCGTTCGCCATCGACGAAATGTAGATAACGCTGTAATACGCGCAAATACGCTAGCCATTTTTCTCGCTCGTCGCCATACTCGTTAGATTTCAAAATTTCGCTCATCTCCATATCAAGACGATTCAGAGTCGCCGTAATTGTTTTCTCCGCTTGGCTCATCGGTCGTGCCTCACTATCGCTGACGCTGCGTTTTTGGGAATCTAGTTGTAATAGACACTCCTCGGGCACCAGAACCATTTTCCTGGCATGCTCCATTATTTGACAATTAGATTTGACAATATGGTACCGAGGATTGGGGCAAGCAGCAGGGGTAAAAATCCGCCGCTTTGAATGACAAATTTCTTCTTACTTTTCCAGCAGCCTCTATTTGCCGCTAGGCGCCTGAGAAGAGGCACGTGGCGGCGCAATTTTTTCCGCTGGTTGGCTTTGAGAGGAATATTACCGCGAAGAACGTTTAAAGCGCACTCGCAAATGCAGCGTATTATACGAGAATCCGCTTTCCGCAAAATAGCCTCACGCTGTTCTTTGGTGAGATATTGAAGAGCGTTCAATATCCTAACGCTCTTCTTGCAAAGAGACGATCCGCTGCGTGCCATCACAGGCGTAGAACTGGCAATTCTCCATATGTGTCACCGCTTTTTAATTTCTTTCGCGGTACGTAAACGAAATGGCGTGTATCATCAGGGAAAATACATGTACGGTATCGGCAATTATCGGGTGTTGATTGCTTCAGATCTAGTAACAAATAACCGTGCGGTTTAGACGTTGCGTCGTAATAAGCCTCCTGTAGAAATCGTGGATTTTCGGGACATATTTGGCGCGCCAAGTGCTGTATTTGAGCACGATCGCGAGGGTTTTTGAAGATAACGATATAATTAGCATTCAAAGAGATGTCCCGCTGGCCTTGGCCCTGATGAAACAAATTTTGCGTTATAAAAATAACGCTCAAGTTCTTATGATGACTGCCTTTGGTGAATAGATCGACAACGGCATTGCTCGATGCTTCACGCATTAGATCATCGATAATTAAGAGCTTCACGCGGGGGTCGTTTGAGTAATCGGCAGTCTGGGGTAATCCTTCGCGAAATTCTATAGCATCACCGTACCCCGTATATGCTGTCTGCCACTCGGAATAATAAAATATTATTCTCTCGAAACGTTCGCTGTTCATACGCGTGATACATTTCAGAAATTTTTTAACAAAATACGTTTTACCGCAGCCTGTCGGCCCGCAGATCATAGAAGTCCAGGGATGTTGCCACCTCGTGTCCATAGCGGTAAATGAGGAAATTTAGGCTCAGTGCAATATTAAATAAGATTTTCGGGTTTTTACGTAAAAAATATATTTCCAGTATATTTTACAAATGGCGATAACCGTAGGGAAGCGATCCATACCGGCCGTCACGTCTTCGCTTAATGCTCGACGGCTTGCACGTTTTTGTCTCACCTCGCGTGACAACATGGTGAAGTTCTGTACGTCTAATGGCGTCGTATCTCAGTACAATAGGATCCTCTCGCTCGTCCACGATGAAGGATCGTACGGACTCATAGTTTATTAACGCATTGTTTGCAAAATTAAGCGTGATACCCTTAACTTTGCAAACCTCGCTCTCTGTCCCGTCAGGCGCACGCACGATGAATGCATAAAATTTAGGGCCGCCGGAAATGAAACTTCTTATGTAGCTGCCCTCGCCATAGGTGGTTAGCTCGTTAGTTAAATCGCCAAGCAACTGGCCTATCGGGGGCTCGTAGGCTTCAGATTGTTCTCTCGTTACATAAATTACGGAGTCGGTATCGCAGTACAACGCACGTCTTCCCAGACGTTCCAGGTAACCATACAGTTTTAAACGCGCTTGTGCTGTGGTGTATGCAGCTATTACGGCGTTAGCTATACTTGAGGGTACCACAGCCTCATCGGTTTTAATATAATTGACGTAAAGAATTTCATTGTTCACCGGCAGCATACCTGTAATATCGTATTCTGGATTAGTTAATAACTCCATAAGTTTTTTGCGTGTTGATACTACGACTGTTTGCGGCAGGTTTTCGCGTTGCCCGAATTTTCCCCAGAACGAATTCAGACATAGTTTGGCGACTGAGCGTAGGCCGGGGTTTTTGGTTATCGACTGACGATTCAAACGAACCCCCTCTGATTGTTCAAAGCCAGCGATATAACGCTCCTGGGCTGATTCATCGCCCAAACAGTTCTCAGGCCAGCCGCTCGCCTCCTGCTTGATCTTCAAAAAGGTGTTAATGTACTCGACGAATAAACCTCCCGATTGCGTGTCACGACTGAATTGCGTTACTTCGTATTGCCAGATTTCGGCAATGTGGAGTATCGTGTAACCGCATGAGACGGCTTTTCGCAATTCATCGGCAACCCAGGTACCCTCGAACACACGCTCGTCCGGATCGTCATGCATACACTCTTCCTCGTTCATCATCTCGCTGCATGTGCGGCACAGAGAGAACAACAGTCGCTGATGCATACGCACAGGCAAAACAGGGTGGTAGAGATCGCGTGGTGGTAGAACGGTACATTTCACCAGGCCTTCGACACGCGCTAGATCACTAGTGGGTCCTGTCAGCTCTAAGCATTCGTCGCCTATATATACTTTCGGATGTCCGATAGGGTATTTACCAAATTTGCAAATATACGGGTACAGAGAGCAGACGTCTACGTAGCGTATGCGCTCCGTCTCTTTAACATCGTAGAGCGTCACCATATTCTCCGTGCGACCACCGAAGAAAGCGTCACGAGGGTTTAAGGGTTCCGCAGCCGTCAACGGATGATCCCGTATGAGCCCGCGAATTTCGGCACTAGTTTCCAAAAGCCTGTCCCACTCGCATTCCTAGATTTCCGTTAACTGATAACCTCCCGAGCGAATTCTATTAGCTATAGCAAGAGTTCTTTCTAACCGCTCGTCCATTGATATATCACCGCGTTGTTTACAGTCTCTATTGAGGGAGAAGCATTGAGGGCAGCCGTGCCAATAGCAACCATGAAATTGTAATACGTACGCGGTATTCCCTGTTTCATAATAGCCGTCGACTAGTAAATTTTGAGGTAGTCTAAATTCGCGCGAACGGCCGGCGTGTATAATACGCTTTCCGAGGGTGTGCTCCATCCATACAAGCCATGAAATTGCCTTTTTTGATTGGGTATGCACCCACCTATAGCCGCCCAACGGTATAATACCGATCGTATTGTCTTTGAGGAAATTTTTCCGAAAGACACTGAAGCAGGCCGAGGCTATCGTTGTGCTCTCGTCAAACGGACAAACTCGGCCGTTGGCTATAAACATGTCACGAAAAGCCATACACGCGCGTCTCAAGATCGTGACGTCGTCCGTGCAATAGCTTACGAGTTCCTTCGAAAAGTCAAACACGTAGTCTCTGCCTTTAGACTCGTGATACCAGGCTAAGAATTTTTCGCGCTCTGCGGGGCGCATCGTGTCGGGAGAATAATACTCTACGGCTGGTAGGGGACCCACATAATTTTGATTTTCCGGTCTGTTAAACAAATGAGGGAAAACACCTTTAACGATAGCGCCTGTGAGACCGAAGGCTTTAGGAAGCGCACTGAGAGGCATGTGAAAATAGTTTAGGCTGTCGAGAAAAACAAGTTTTTCAACACGCATCGAAATGATTTTCGTACCGTTCATAATTATACTCGGCAGTTGGACCTTTTTTTCTTCAATTAAATAGCGCAGAATGAACTGCGCGTCAAAGCCACCGGCATTATGAGCAATACAGATAGTACGCGAAAAATGCTCGACACGCTGCATAGCAAGTTCGACCAATTGTCCCACAGGCTGCTGTCGAAATACATACTGTCGAGAGTCGCAATACTCGCATGGCTCTGTCATCGAAGCACGAGTGCAACAATACGTGCAAACTCGTTGAACTACGCATAAGTTGGGCTCGTGTAGAAAAGTATTCGCATCGCCTGGTACCTGTGTGCATTGCTGAGTCTCAAAATCATAGAATAAAAAAAGTATTTTCCCCGTGCTTTGACCGCCGCGAATAGGCTTCATAAAGCACATGTGATTATTGGGTCGATCCGCTCTGCATGCTTTACAAAAGGCCACGCCGCAAATGTGTTTTCGTCTTTTATCGAGAGGCCTGACAATTTTCAGGCATTCGCGGCACCGCTTGAGCGAGGCACACACGCTGTTTGATTTGCGTTTTCTGTACTGTTTAACAATTAAATGATTTTCGAAACATTGCAGCCCGTAAAAATCGCGCGCGCACGCTTCGCATCGAATAGCTACATTTACTTCGGGATCGCACGGTGGTGACGTCATGCAGCGAGGACACTTTTTTTTTAAACATCTATGGCCAAATCTGCGGTATTGCGAATTACACGAGGAGCAAAAATCGCGGCTTCCCACGGCGCCTCGTAAATTTAATATCGGCTGATAATGATGCGAACGCTCGTAATATAAAATGTGCAGCGTGTGTTCGATTTTGCCAAAAGTATTTGAGACTTGCTGCGAGCCGTCGAACAAAGGTGCATCCCCCCGCCCGAACGTCAGAAATTCATAAACTACTATGGCAATACCGTGCTGCGCGAGATAATTCTGGTAGAGAGCAATCTCACGGACCCCGCAGCCGTTTAGCGGTACTATAACTCCCGCTGCATTCGTTAATTCAAGAGCAGCATTTTTCTGCAATGAGCCGTTAGTCTGCCTCATGCGTTGCCAGTTTGCGTGTAAACTACCTGAGCGTATTTCACCCCGTTCGGCATACGCGCGCGCCGCCGTCAGCGACCGTGGTAAACACAGAGTATCGCTATTGCGTATCGTGAGAATGGATTTTTTTGCTACTCCCTCATGCGTTAAGCGCTTTCTGCCGGTGCCCTCAACACCCCTGACAATGCTGGCTTTGATTATACACGCATCGTCAATATTCAATGATGCAGCACTCTGAGCAACGCTCATTATTAACTGCCAAATATCATCGGATGCGCAATCTCTAACGGGCCGAAACGAGAGCCAAACGGGGCCGTGCGGTAAACAGCTCGAGGCAAACGATATACCTATGTAATCGCCAGCCTCGCAAGACGCTGTAATATACGTCAAAAGGTCACGAAACGCTCCTTCCAACCATGGTAATAAATGGCCACCAGGCGGGGGTTGACGAATGCGTACGGTGATTTCTCGGCCTCGTAGTTTAAAACGCTTGAAGTACCGACGAGCCTCCTCGATTATCTCAATACGCGCGCCTGGTGGCTGTACATCGTCGAAGGACTCATCACGCTGCCGTCTACGGCCGAAACCTTCTTGTACGCCTGTAAAAAAGAGTACGAATGCTTAAAATTGCTTAACCCTGCCAATAAGTAAGCTCAAAAGGTACCTGATGTTATTGCTACTTCTAACCATGGACGTCTACAAAGCGTCTTCATCAAACAGCAGAGATACTGATGCATAACCTGCCGTAAAATATAATAGCTCACTCTCTATTTTTGCAAACAAAATCTTTCAAGTTAATATTAACTTTGCAAAACCGATAACGTATATACCGATGCGAGTAATAAAGAGGGTTCGTTTACCTGAGTCGTCGCTCGAGCCTAAAAGACGATTTAGCCAATCGTCATCAACACCATCATCATCATCATCATCATCATCGTGCGGTAGATCGTTTTCACCCTGCTGCTGTGGCGAGTCACCTCCAAAAGGCCACATCCATAGCTGATTGTCCCTATGCTCGTATTCCTCAGCAGGGTGTTGCGCGTCGTTGACTATCTCGCGAGCCCATTGCTCCAGCATGATGTTGCCTCTCTCACTTGCAACCTGATCGGTGTCGTCGTCGTCGTCGGCGTCGTCGTCGCCGTCGTCGTTGCCACGCCCGGGGTTATTCTCGTTAAAACGAGGATTCAAATCTGCATGTGTTTTATTATTATTAATGCCTGATAAAAACGTATTGTTAATGTATGATAATGGGTTATTATTATTAATACTTACACTCGTTACTACCGGAAAATATTTCGGACGGGTGCCCCATACTGGATGTAGACGGGCGGGCAAGGGTCTCAGCGTCACTGAAACGAGATTGCTCGGCGGAAATATCCGCAAATATATCTACTGGACTTAGAACCGGCTGCTGTAGTGCCCCTTCTTCTTCTTCTTCAACATCTGATATGGGGGATAGCTGAAGGTAATCAGGAAGTCTATGAACAGTCTCCTCGTTGCTGGTCGCGGGGCGTAGATCAGGACCCATAAGCATTTCAGAGTCGGTGCAATTATTGCGCGATGGTCCTTCAATCACGGGATCTAAATGATCGCCATGCCGGCTTTCATCATCTCGCGCTGTTTCTTCCTCCACGGCTTGCGCCCCCTCGGCGAGTGCAGCTTCTTCATCGGAGCTCGCTTCATAGAGTCGGCGATAATCTGCGGGTACTTCTGCATTACCACGATATCACACTTAAAAAAAGATGCTCGCACGCTACGGAGCACAACTTACCGTTTATTTCATTGATGAGATTATGTGTGCACGAAGCAGCCTCGAGATTTCTGTGTTGTAATTCTTCAAACACACATAGGAGAACCCTGTAGCCTCTAAACAGACCTCTGTTATAGGCCGTCACAAGGGCTCGCAGCGGAGACCACCATAACACATATTTCAAACGAGTTATGAGAGAATTTTCCGGTAAATAGCGCAATTCGGTGCACCAGTTATTATTACATCTTCGGCGAAGTTGTGCATTCCGCGTTTTGACCAAGCGAAGAAGATCTAAAATGCACGTACGTATATTACGGCTATCCATAGCTGCTCCTGAGAAATGTATCGAACGCCGTCTAGATCACTACTGACAGCTTTTATTAATTGTTCAAATGCTCGCGTTGTCACGAACAATGTGTGTGTGTGTGTGTGTGTATGTTTTATCACACATACATGTATCACATCCGGAGACAATAGCCTTTTTGAAAATCTCGAGATTTATTTCTCCGAGCGTGTAAACCGATATTTCGCGTAGCTGCATTTTTGCTGACGCGCGAACATTCCTGAAAGTATCTTCATCAACGTCTCCGTCGAGCGTTTATTGCCGGAGAAGTTTTATGTTAAACCAAATCCAGAAAAATCATAGTCGAATTCAAATTCAACGTTCTCTAAGAGCCTGCGTTCTCTATTTAAAAAAGATAGAACGAGTATAAGTATGCTATGCTATATACAGGCTATTCCTCAGCTGCGATGTTCTCGAGGATGTAGGCTGAAATTCTGAATAAGCTGATATAAGGATGTATGGGGGTAACGTCAGTGAGTGCCGCGCGGGCGTGTGCAGTAGCAAGCGGTCCGGTGCCGCACACACGTATGCTCGTGCTCGTCGGTGTGCGCGCTCCATAGCAGGTACGAATATCCGCACAAAAAGGAGAGGCCGAGAATACGGCTTCTCCATTGCGTGCCTCTACACGGGCGTATGCATGTAGTAGCAAGAGGCCCGTTGCCACGACACACGTATACTCGTGCCCGTCGGTGTGCGCGCTCTATAGTAGGTACGAATATCCGCACAAAAAGGAGAGGCCGAGAATACGGCTTCTCCATTGCGAGCCACTACGCGGGCGTATGCATGTAGTAGCAAGAGGCCCGATTCCGCGACACACGTATGCTCGTGCCCGTCGGTGTGCACGCTCTATAGTAGATACGAATATCCGCACAAAGAGGAGAGGCCGAGAATACGGCTTCTCCCTTGCGGGCTGCTACGAGGGCGCGTGTGTGTGTGTATGGGCCGGCAAGCGGTCCGATGCTCGGGTCCGCCGGTGTGCGCGCTGTATAGTAAGCACGAATATCCGCACAAAGAGGAGAGGCCGAGAATACGGCTTCTCCCTTGCGGGCGCGTGTGTGTGTGTGTGTGCGAGTGTGAGCCTGCAAGCGGCCCGATGCATGGCACACGTATGCTCGTGTCCGTCGGTGTGCGCGCTCTATAGCGGGTATGAATAACTGCACAAAGAGGGGAGACCGAGAATACGGTTTCTCCCTTGCGGGTTGCTGCGCAAAAGATTTTGACAGTTGTCAGCATAATTCGCGAACTCGTGCGGTGAGCTCATTGCTTAGCTTGCATCTATGCTATCTAAACTCCGTGCTCGCCATCGGATGAGCTCATCGTAGAACGATCGCGCTCAACGTCGGGTGAGCTCATCGTAGAACGATGCATCGGCTACCTCGCACGCGTGCAATTATGCTGACCTGTCAAAATCTGCAAAAGATGCTCTTCATACGACGAGCAGCTTCAGTTGCTCTTCAGACTCCGTCGCGTGCGTCTCGTCTTCTTCTTTTACACCAGTTCGCCAAAAATGTACCCCCGAGTGCCTCGAGCTCCCTGTGGCGCCGTTCGCGTGCCGTGTTTCCCGCGTCGACGGTTTGGCCGTATATATACGCACAGTGGCGACGGGCGAAACGCACGAGTGGTTGCGTGAAGCCCTGTACGCGTTTTACGTGCAGCGTCGGGCAGGAGTACGTCTCCCGTTCGACGATGTTGCGCCGGGTGCGTCGTGCGTGATAATCCCCGCGGGCGGCTGTGACGTACTCCGCGGGAACATAGTGTCGTGCGACTCCGAGGGATACAGTGAAGTTTTTTTCGTGGATGAGGGGTACAGCGGGTACGTAGACGCGGACTCGCTGTATACCCCCGCGCCCTTTTGCGCGTTTGTTGCGGGCCTCGTGGTTCAGTGCACGGTTTCGGGGATCGCGCATCTTGAAACCATCCCCTTCGTCTCGGACCTGCTCGCGGACCTCGTAGAGAACCGCGTCGTCGTGGCTGTGGCCGAAAGCGCCACCCCCCTCCCCCGTGTACGCATGTACAACGGGGTCGACGTCGCGACGGTACTCATCGCGGCGTTGAACGACGGGCCCGAACCCGTCGCATTTTACGACGTGGGGTGGCCCGACGACGGGTTTGACGACTCGTTCGAGCCGGAGGGGTGGGAGAACGAGCCGTGACACTCGTGCTCGTGTGGGCGTGTGTGTGTGTGTGTGTGTGTGTGTGTGTGTGTGTGTGTGTGTGCGTACCCTCGAAGTTCACCGTCACCAGGAGCAGCAACGGTGAGCAAAACAAACTAAAAATGAATTTTCAGAAAGCAGAAAAAATGGGGCCACTATGGCGAAACCCCCACTCCGTACCCCTCTGGGGCGCGGGGGAGGGGATCAGCACGGTCATCCCCAGCAAAAAAAAGGGGCCACTATGGCGAAACCCCCACTCCGGCCTTCCCCCCCTCCGCACCCCTCTGGGGCGCGGGGGAGGGGATAAGCACGCTCATCCCCACTCCATCCCCACCACCTCGGCTGCCGAGGAGTGGGGGTAGGAGTGGGGCTGAGGAGTGGGGGTCGCCATAGTGGCCCCCATACTACTAACGGCTGTCATCATCGCGACTAAGACGTCATTCCAAGATGAGACGCGATCGTATGGCGAACTCTTGATGCGTCTTTTCAATAGCGATTCTTTCCGCCCCGGAATATACGTTTATTTGATTTACTTCCACCCAAAAGTTCGCCCATTACTGCGATCATAAGATGGAAATTGAAATACGAAACTGACGTCTCCAGTACGGAATAACTTAGGACTCGGTCCGTCATACGGATTTATTTTACCCGCTAGACGCTAGGATGTCATCGATTTCCACATTCATTTTCCCGGGATAAAAACAGCGATAGGAGGAGTGAAGGGGGGGGTCGTTTTGCTATGATGTCGAAGGGGAATCATGGTATGAGAATGGCACTTGCCATTTGAATCCGATGCACATATGAGAAAAGTTCTGCAACTATGACCGTTGATTACAGTATACACGACAATGGCATGACAAAGTTGAGGAACTGCGCAAAATTGGCGACGGTTGATACATGCGGTCTAGCAGCGTTAGGTTCTTGGACAAAGTACTTCAAGAAAGTATGGAATAAAATGACATACGTGGCTTGTCCTATCGAGCTGCCTCGTTTAAAGCACAGCACAACATCGGATTGATACAGGGCAAGGGGGTCCGCCATTTTCCGGAAAAATACGTGTTGATAGTCGCTCAACGACGCTCATGCAGATAGCATCGTCCGTTTTCTCCCAACAATCGCGACAAGTATAAAGATAGAACTACATTAGGCCGACGTGGGTCACGTACGCCGATCTGGACACGTCGGAGTCCATATATTTTATGTGACGCTAGATGTGTAGAAGTACATTTCCTTCGTACTAACTGATTTTTCGAAATGTTGTATGATTTTTTAAATATCTTGTTCTACTAGATCATCAATTTCTTTGAATTGTGCTTTTGACATGCGAAAATACATGAAAAAGCGAGCTTCATCTTTTTCTAAATCTTTCACGAGAGTATGGTATTCACCAACTTCCTCTCCTCTTAAGTTTATGTTGTGAACCCAGTGCTTTTTATCATATTTTTCTCCTTAACGCTCCAAAGCGATTTGAAGCCGCCACGAAAAGTGAATCTTCGAAATCACCATCCGATTCGTACATTTTTATCTTACTGATGACAGAGTCCTCACTCGATCGACAACCAGCATGAAATGCGCGACACACGCAGAGACGCGCGTCGGTTTGGTGTGCACACCAACCTTATACGTGCGAGACGTCTCAGACGTATGCGTCGGCCTAATGCACTTCTCGCTTAATTGTCACAGTATTTTTAAAAACCAAAACGAGTGTAACAAAGTCACACTTTGGTCCGAATCTGTGATCAATGTACGTAACTAACCATATTTCCGTAACTGTTCATTCATTTTCACAGTCGACAGCCATTCACTGGAGCGGTTGTCCCGAATTGGGAATCAATTAAAAATAAAGTCTGCACTCAACGAGAAGGCGAAAAATCGTGAAATAAAAAAAAAGAACTGCTTGCGAAACGATGTTTCAGGGCAGTACATTTTTTCATTGATCACATAACACTTTATATTTTTTGACGTCTTCCGACCTCGTGTGTCAGTGAAAACTGCCGATAGAATCATGTTTATTGCTGAAATGAAATGGAGTAGTGATTTTTTTTACGTTTGTTCATATTCGTCCCGGTTTGTGTTAGATGGGACGTTAAAAGACAAAAAAAAATTACTGTCATTCGGAAGTCCCTAAGCAACTGTTTGAATACGCGAAACAACGGAAACCTCGATTTAGGAGAAAACCCCCTTATCTGGCAACTCGATTTAGGAGAAAACCCCCTTATCTGGAAAATCAAAATAATGAAATTGCATACACAACGTGCCTCGAAACTTGCCACGTCGGTAATTACCATCCGAGTGATCCGTGAGGTCCGATGACTTCCTTAGGTACGAACGTTGGTAGTCGCTCTCAGACGCTCATACGAACCGCATCTCTCATTCGCTGAATCTTCCTGACCTTTATCTCGCAAATGTAATCGTCATCGTCGGGAATACGAACTCGCCACGAATTTATCAAAATTCGCAACGGCGCCTAATTTTTTATGTGAGTTATTCTATTTTATTTTTTACGAATTTAAGATTATTTTTAGATGAATATCGCATCGTCTGAATAAGAAATTGCTTGCCTTGCCGTTTCTTCGTTGTGCTTTGGAAAAAGATTGCAATCGAAGGAACAGGCGGAGCTACACGATTTTCGTTGTATCGGAACTTTCGGTAATGAGGGCCGCACACAGTCTATGAAATTCCCGTTGTCGTTTGTATAAAGAGTTCATCAACACGAAAAAAAGAATTCTGTGTCGTACGCTTTTCGTCCCTCATGGTCGGATGGTACTTTTTCCCGCTCTCTTCGCGATCTCAATATACGATTCCTCAAGCTATGGAACTCTGAGACATGTAAGCTTGCTTAAGGACGTGTTGCTTAAGGGCGGGGTAAAGTATAAAAAAATTTTTTCATTTTTTTTCCATTTTTTAAATGAATGCATAATATATCAAGAATATTGTGTAAAAATTTCAAGTCGATGCGAGTAAAATTGACGAAGTTATGAGTATTTGAGCGTCTATTGCTCCATGCCGGGTTTTATACCTGGGCGGCAGCTGCGCGGCGCGCCATTGTATTTTTCGACCCCGAATAAATTTCTTAATAAACGGGCCTGTTCCGGTCCCGTTATGTATATTCGAGGCATGGTGTATATGTATGCCGCTGTATGCCGTGCTGAGCAGTAGCAAGTCACACTAACAGTTTAAGTCCGTTTTCGTTCGTGCTCGTACCTCGAAAAATGCCTCGAAAAATAAGCAGACAAGATCGTGAGAACGGTATTGGGCAATTGTGCCGATCGAAAAAAAAAGTGCCTCCTCAAAAGCGTAAAAACGACGAACCGTTAGTTAATACCACGTCAGCGAAAAAAATTAAAAATAATCCCGCTGGGGTGGTAGAAGACATCCAAAAACATTATCGAATGATAGATTTCTTTCTTGTTTTTTCGACTATTGCTACTGTATTCAAATGTGTGAAGTGTGATGGAAAAGTTACATTCCAAACATGCAAAAAGAAGGTCTTGGTTTCAAGATCAAGATTACATGTGAAAAGTGTAAACAGCCTCACTACATTCCATTAAGTGAAAGAATAGACAGTGGTGTATACGATGTCAATTAACGATTTGCTTTCGCAATGCGAGCAGTGCAGCCAGATCGCGCGCGAAAGTTACCCTCTCTCTAGTCCCTCGCGCGCCCATCACACAATCATAGTAGCGCGTGTCCGTGAGCGAGCGACGCTCGGACATCTTCGGAAAGAGCCGAGTGCCGTCGAACTGTCCCGACCGCGCCTTCGGCAGCTACACCACACATAGGCACGCTGAGCACGTTCATGTGCGACCAATAGTCCAGTCATTTCGTCCGAAAAAAAGGCAAATAAAAGAAAATGAATTTGCGCTTCTAATTTTTTAATATGTTGTAGGGGATACCTAGAAAAGCTTAACTTGAGATTGTCGACCAAGCTTTCCTAGGAGCTTTCGCCGCCATCTTGGAAAACGCTTAAAATTTGTTTTTCGGCAATAACTCGGCTATCCGATGAGATTCGAAAATTTTTGTAAGACACTTTTTGTAGCTTTCTTTGTGCTCTACAATAACGCCTGAATCATTTTTAGCGTATCATGCATCGTTATCGAGATATCGATCGATAAAGTCAAAAATTTAGGACACAATTTTTGTTTTTTCCTTTTTTTTTCTTTGGGTCTTAATAAATATGAAAAATTGTGGAATTCAAACTTGTAGAGCATATTCAGACCTACAATTTCCTTCTTGGATTTTTTTATGTTGGACAAAAATTACGATCTCCAGCGCGCCGCAAAGTCGGTGAATCCACGCTCAGCGTCGAGCGCGCTCAAGTTAGTATATCGTATCGTGTTGAGTTTTTGCTGTGCGTAGTGTAAATCGAGGGTTCCGATATTCTGGGCAAAAATTTCGATATCTAGTTGGCTGTAAACTCGTTATAACGGAGTGCCCGCATAGAGCGTCCGTTGGAGTTGGAGGGGTATTTTCACGCAAGCGGTCACTTCCTGTATGCAAAGTCTGCTCACTTGTACCTACAGGATATGCGAGCTTTGCATGAAAAAATACCCATGGAAGATTACATCAAGTTCACTCGTAGTGGATATTTTACGATTCGTCGCACGGACAAATTTTGGTCTGGGATTATGTCAGACATGACGATCGAGCAGACTCTTATGCGATCCATGAAGACAACGGGAGGACTAACTCAGGGACGGGGAATTACGGACAGCACAATAGCATCGTGGACTTTGGGTATGGTCCAGCTCCAAAACATTTGTGAACAGATTGAAAACTTTTCCGGAGTATCTTGTTGCACAACCGAACAGCACGTCGATATGAGGCCTTCGCGAATTTCTCGAGACAATTCCGACGTGGAGAAACTGGACATGTGGCTCGCAGGTCACAATCCTTTTCCTCAACAAAAAGAATTGACGTCTATCGGGACAGGAGTTATCGCAAACGATAACATTAATTGTCATCGTGCATACGAAATTGGTTGCGAGATGATGACCAAAATCGTCGGAGCAAATTTCGCATCCTTGTCTTTCAAGAGAAAGGATAAAGTGCTTCCCTTATCGGCAGTAACTACCAGCATTAAAGTCGACTCGTCACCAGTTCCGATCAACCCACTGCTACTTTTTCAAAGAATGTGCATTGCTAAAAATTCCGAGACTGATCTGAAACATTTTCTGGCATACGAACTTGCTCCGTTCCCGCTGTCGCTGTTCACCGAAGAAGGAATGCGGAAAGGAACAAAGTCATTATTATACAAAGCCTTCGAACCTTTGACCGAAAATTTACAACGTTCCAACAGACATCATTGCATAATCGACGGTGGATTCCTTCTCCACAAAGTTGTGTGGGGTCGAATCGAAACGTTTGACCTTATCTGCCAGAAATACGTCAGATACGTACAACATAACTTCGAAGGAAAGGTTGCAATCATATTCGACGGTTATCCGACTGATATGACACTCGCTGGAACCAAAACTTCGGAAAGAGTACGACGTTCGAGAAAAAACCAATCGCCGGAGTTCACATTCGATGAGACAACTACTCCAAAAGTTAGCCAGGAGAAGTTTCTCACAAGGGATCAAAACAAGAACCAACTAATACAAATGCTTTGCCGTTACTTTACAACGACCGGAATAAAAGTGGAGCAGGCTTTTGAGGACGCGGATACTCTTATTGTGAACACGGCAATTAAAGAAGCGTCGAGTCATGACTCCGTGGAAATCGTCGGCGAAGATATCGATCTTCTGGTTTTACTCGCCGGGCTTGCTCCGGATAAAAATAATATATTTTTCCGCAAACCAGCAAAAGGAAATACGCCGGAAAAGTTGTACTCGCCGCACAGTTTCAAACACAAGTCAGTTCTGGAGCACATTCTTTTCATTCACGCTTTTAGCGGTTGCGACACGACATCATCTTTCTATAACATCGGCAAGTCGAAGTTCATTAACACTCTCGAGAAAAATCCAGAGCTACGGTCATCGGTGGAATTATTCAAACAAGAAAAGGTCGATCCGGAGGTTCTCACTTGCGCGGGAGAGCAATTCCTTATCGCCCTATATGGTGGTGATAAGCACGAGAAGTCCATAAATATTTTGCGATTCCATCGCTTCGCAAAATCAATGACAGCGAATAAAGTGAATCACCTCTCACTACTCCCGCCAACCAAAAGCGCTGTGCGTCAACACATTTTCCGGACGTATCTCCAAGTTCAAACCTGGCTCGGATTTTTCAAGGATCCACAAGGATGGGGTTGGCGACAGACCAATCGAGGGCTCGAACCAATCACCAGCACCGCCGAACCCGCTCCGCCTGAACTATTAAAGCTCATTTCCTGTAAGTGTAAAGGAAATTGTGAGGCCGCCTGTGGGTGCAGAAAAGCGGGAATCAGTTGCTCCGTTATTTGCATGCACTGCAGTGGGCAAACATGCAGTAACGTCGCCAGAGTCGACATTTTGCTTGACGACGACGACGACGATGTCTGTAACGATGATGATGACGATGCTCTCATCGAATCAGCATCATTTCCAACGTTTCAACAGACACAACAACTCGAAGAGTTTACGGAGGACGAAGATCTTCAGCCTGGACCATCCAAGCGAAAAAAGACATGAAAAAAGTCCATCGTTCGTGTCTCGAGTGCAGAAAAAAATATTTTTCTTTCCGTTTATTTTGTTTTGTTTATTTTGTATTGTAAAAAAATAATATTTTTTACTGCACAAACAAATTATTTGTTTAATAAATTACTATTGTGTGATCCTTAATTTGTTGCTCTATGTACTTATTTTTTATCCCATCAATTTCCTGAACAATTTCCCATTCGATTCGACATCCAGACACAACCGAGCGAGCAGCTCGCTCGACGCTGAGTGTGGATTCACCGACTTTGCGGCGCGCTGGAGATCGTAATTTTTGTCCAACATAAAAAAATCCAAGAAGGAAATTGTAGGTCTGAATATGCTCTACAAGTTTGAATTCCACAATTTTTCATATTTATTAAGACCCAAAGAAAAAAAAAGCAAAAAACAAAAATTATGTCCTAAATTTTTGACTTTATCGATCGATATCTCGATAACGATGCATGAAACGCTAAAAATGATTCAGGCGTTATTGTAGAGCACAAAGAAAGCTACAAAAAGTGTCCTACAAAAATTTTCGAAATCTCATCGGATAGCCGAGTTATTGCCGAGAAACAAATTTTACCCCTTTTTTCAACATGGCGGCGAAAGCTCCTAGGAAAGCTTGGTCGACAATCTCAAGTTAAGCTTTTCTAGGTATCCCCTACAACATATTAAAAAATTAGAAGCGCAAATTCATTTTCTTTTTTGAATGTACGTAATGACTGGACTACAAGCCGAACGAAGGCTTCGAGGGAAAAAGCAATCTGAGCACGGCCCGCGCGTGACGTCACGCGACGGCACGCGCGAGGCTTTTAGATGATCTCAATGCTTATTTAGCTCTTGATTCTCTGCGTTATTAATGTATACAAAAAAATGTATCGCGCACTCTGAACGCTTATTTTTTTAGTTTATACGTTAATTTAAATATAATAATAAATCTAAATTACAACTTATTTATCTTTTAAAAAATTGTTTACGCTTTACTCACACCCGTCCTTATACCAAATAAATTATAATTCAGAAAAGTAAGTGAAAAAATATTTATATTCGTATTATTATATTAATTCTCATACTTTCATCAAGCGATAAAGTATTATCTCCAAAAACAAGTCAATCATCAATCCGGCCGCCAATCGTAAGTGCCAGAAAATGCATCTTTATCACAAGCGATAGGATGGTCCCGTTGGTAGCGTTCCTGGCTTTGGTCCGTAGGGGCGCAGGATCGTTCCTCACGCTCAGCGCTTTTTTTTTTTAATCATGGTTACTATTAAGGATGTTGAGTCCCTATAAAACATGTTAATGTTAATTGTTCAATAAATAGCTTCTTAATCGTCATGAAATTTTCATACGACCTCCTGAATACTTCATGTAAAAACATACAAAATTTTCAGAATTCTATCATCATTACTTCAACCTCCTTAAGGGTTGAAATAAAAAATGATGAGAAAATTCTGAAAATTTGGTATGTTTTTGTATGAAGTATTTAAGAGGTCGTGTTAAAATTTCACGACGATTAGGAAGCTCGTTATTAAAAAATTAACATTTTGTTAAGAATAATTTTTAAAAGAAATAAAAAAAAATTTATCAATAAACTTCGTTTTGTTTCCGTTGCTTTCAGTATATTGTAGATATTACAAAATTGAGAGGTCAAAAGAAAAACTTATTGCAAAATTGAGAGCTCAAAAGAAAAACTTATTGCAAAGTTACATCAGTTTCCATAAGACAGCATTTAATTTGTGAATGTTAATTGTTCAATAACGAGCTTCCTAATTGTCGTGAAATTTTTACACGACCTCTGAAATACTTCATACAAAAACATACCAAATTTTCAGAATTTTATCATCATTTGCGATTTGGGACCCAACATCCTTAATTCTTATTTGATTAGTTATTTTTATTAGTTATCATATTTATTTTAATTAGTTATCTTTTAGTACCGAAAAATGTATCGCGCACTCTGACCGCTTATTTTATTAGTTTTTACGTTAATTTAAATATAATTAATCTAAAATACAACTTATTTATCTTCTAGCAAAATTTTTGCGCTTTACTCACACCCGACCCTATGCCAAATAAATTGTAATTCATAAAAGTAAGCGGAAATATATTTATCTTCGTATTATTATATTCATTCTCATATACTTTCATCAAGCGATAAAGTATTATCCCCAAAAACAATCATCCATCCGACCGCGAATCGTCAATACCAGAAAGTGAACATACATTGACACAAAAAATTAAAGGAGCAAGAAAAGTTGAACTTTGTCAAAAGTGGTCGTACAAAAAAAAGGATTTTAAAGCTTCAAGTTTCTCGTTTTAGATCCGACAATGATTTTTTTTTTGAGAATCACTGATTGCGCGGTCGGAAGAAATATCACGGCAAAAAAAAATTTGCAAATTTTTACGTTTTTCAAAGTTCTGCACGTGTTTTGGAGATTTTTTTCTGACTTGACCAATATCAAGGTCATTGAGCCCATTCACTTCACTTCAATTTGCTTTTTTTTCTCCGTACGACCATTTTTCGCTGAGATATCTCAGGTCGTACGGGAACTCGATCGGTAGTTTTGGAAACGTGAATACTCTACAAGCTCCGATTATTATTGTAGTGAAACTTTTATTTTTTATTTTTGCCATTAGTTTTAGAAAAGTACAAAAAAACGATGTCTTCTTGGTTTTTATGAAATCCACCGCTACTTTGCAAATATTGCGATAAAGACTAATGTTTATGGACGGTCATTCAGCTCAATATGTCCCCAAGAGCCATGCAAAATTCCAAGTTGATCCGATTATCGGTCTTTCTTGCCCGATTAACCAAAATTTGAAAAAAAATTAAAGGAACATGTTTCCTCCTTTTCAGACATCATTTCATGATTATTAAGAGGAAAAAAAACTTTTCATTACTTTTCGTACAATTGGGTATTGTGTACGCATTGAATGTTGGAAAAAAACCGTGAAAATCATATTGACTAAAAATTTTCGAAAAAAAAATTTGTTCATAAAAAAAATATTGAAAATTTTTTTTTTTTTATAAAAAAATCAGTTTGGCATTTTTTTTTTAAATGTTGACATTTTTTTCAAATCACCATTGTACCGCCAGCATTAGAATTACCCAAAGCATACCACGGGGAGGTACGCTTTGGGTAATTCTACGTACACTTTGGGTAATTCTAATGCTGGCGGTACAATGTTGAATCGAAAAAAATGTCAACATTAAAAAAATAAAAAAAATCGAAATAGATTTCTTTATAACCAAAAAATTTCGATATTTTTGTTATTAAAAAAAAAAAAAATCGAAAATTTTTAGTCAATATGATTTTCAGGGTTCTTTTCCAACATTTAATGCGTACTCAATACCCAATTGTACGAAAAGTAGTGAAAAGTTGTTTTTCCTCTTAATAATCATGAAATGATGTCTGAGAAGGAGGAAACTTGTTCCTTTAATTTTTTTACATATTTTGGTCAATCGGGCAAGAAAGACCGATGAACGGATCAATTTGGAATTTTGCATATCTCTTGGGGACATATTGAGCCGAATGACCGTCCATAAACAATAGTGTTTATCGCAATATTTGCAAAGTAGCGGTGGATTTTATAAAAAACAAGAAAACATCGATTTTTTGTACTTTTTTAAAACTGATGGCAAAAATAATTTTTTTTAAACCTACAATAATAATCAGAGCTTGTAGAGTATGTATTCATGTTTCCAAAATTGCCGGTCGAATTCCCGTACGACCATTAGTTCCCGAGATATCGATGACTGAAGACAAAAGGACGTTTTTTCATTCAGAGGCCGACGAGGAGGCCGATATCTCAGCGAAAAATGGTCGTAAGGAGATAAAAAAAGAAGCAAATTGAACTGAATTGAATGGGCTCAATGACCTTGATATTGGTCAAGTCCGAAAAAAATCTCCAAAACACGTGCAGAACTTTGAAAAACGTAAAAATTTGCAAAATTTGTTTTGCCGTGATATTTCTTCCTACCGCGCAATCAGTGATTCTCAAAAAAAAATCATTGTCGGAACTGAAACTAGAAACTTGAAGCTTTAACATCCTTTTTTTTTGTACGACCACTTTTGACGAAGTTCAACTTTTCTTGCTCGTTTAATTTTTTGTGTCAATGTATGTTCACTTTCTGGTACTTACGATTCGCGGTCGGATGGATGGTTGTTTTTGGGGATAATACTTTTTTGCTTGATGAAAGTATATGAGAATGAATATAATAATACGAAGAAAAATATATTTCCGCTTACTTTTATGAATTACAATTTATTTGGCATAGGGTCGGGTGTGAGTAAAGCGCAAACATTTTGCTAGAAGATAAATAAGCTGTATTTTAGATTTATTATATTTAAATTAACGTAAAAACTAATAAAATAAGCGGTCAGAGTGCGCGATAAATTTTTCGGTACTAAAAGATAACTAATTAAAATAAATATGATAACTAATAAAAATAACTAATCAAATAAAAATTAATAGTAACCATGATTAAAAAAAAAAAAGGGCTGAGCGTGAGGAACGATCCTGCGCCCCTACGGACCGAAGCCAGGAACGCTACCAACGGGACCATCTTATGACTTGTGTTAAAGATGCACTTTCTGGCAGTTACGATTGGCGGCCGGATTGATGATTGACTTGTTTTTGGAGATAATACTTTATCGCTTGATGAAAGTATGAGAATTAATATAATTATACGAATATAAATATATTTTCACTTGCTTTTCTGAATTATAATTTATTTGGCATAAGGACGGGTGTGAGTAAAGCGTAAACAATTTTTTAGAAGATAAATAGGTTGTAATTTAGATTTATTATTATATTTAAATTAACGTATAAACTAAAAAAATAAGCGTTCAGAGTGCGCGATACATTTTTTTGTATACATTAATAACGCAGAGAATCAAGAGCTAAATAAGCATTGAAATCATCTAAAAGCCTCGCGCGTGCCGTCGCGTGACGTCACGCGCGGGCCGTGCTCACATTGCTTTTTCCCTCGAAGCCTTCGTTCGGCTTGGCCGCACATGAACGTGCTCAGCGTGTCTATGTGTTGGTGTAGCTGCCGAAGGCGCGATCGGGACAGTTCGACGGCACTCGGCTCTTTCCGAAGATGTCCGAGCGTCGCTCGCTCACGGACACGCGCTACTATGATTGTGTGATGGGCGCGCGAGGAACTAGAGAGAGGGTAACTTTCGCGCGCGATCTGGCTGCACTGAATGCGAGTGTTAGGCTTAGATTTAGCCGGATGCAATAAGTTCTGCGGACTAATGGATTTGGCGAGTGCTTTCTTATCGAAACCAGCCTATAATTTATATATGAAAAAACATTGTGAAGCGATACAAAATGTGGCCAAGAAGTTCTTTGCATCGGCTGCACAAGGAGAGAAAAAAGCAATGTCTGAAGCAAATAATGTAGAAGAAACGTCAGAATTGACTGTATCAGGCGACGGAACTTGGAAAAAAAGAGGATTCTCTTCGTTATTTGGCGTTGCTTCTCTAATTGGATATTGTACTGGAAAGGTACTTGACATTTTTGTAAAAAGCAGTTACTGCCACGGTTGTAAGACTTGGAAAAACAAATTGGATTCTGCCGAATACGAAGCGTGGTACGAAGAGCATGTGGATAGCGGTGATTGCAAAGCCAACCATGAGGGACCCTCTGGAAACATGGAGATATCAGCAATTATAGAATTGTTCGAACGATCGGTGGAAAATCTTGGGGTGAAATATCGTAACTATATCGGAGACGGTGACTCAAAGACGTACAGCGGCGTTGTCAATGCAAACCTTATGGTGAAGATTTTGTGATAAACAAAAAAGAATGCATAGGGCATGTCCAAAAGAGAATGGGAACACGTCTGCGTGGACTAGTAAAAACAAGCGTAGTTGACACAAAAACCAAGGCCGTAAAAAAACCAAGGCCAAAACCAAGATCGTAAAAAGAAAAAGCCTTTCTGGCAAAGGTAAGCTCACTGCTAAAATGATTGATAAATTGACTGTTTACTATGGACTAGCTATTCGACGTAATTATGATTCAGTTGAGAAGATGAAAAATGCCATATGGGCAACTTATCATCACTACAGTTCAACCGACGAGAACCCACAGCACGAGAAATTCCCAAGCGGCGAAGACTCCTGGTGCGAATGGCAGCAAGCTGCAGCTGCAGATGCTCTAGAATCATTCACACACAGCTACGCAGCCCTCCCTACTGACGTTCTGGAAGCCATTGAGACCATTTATAGTGACTTGAGCAACGACGCACTTTTGCAGCGATGTCTTGGAGGTTTCACGCAAAATAATAATGAGAGTCTCAATCAACTTATTTGGAAAAATCTCTCCAAAGTCAATCAGTGGCACCTCTACAATTGTGGAAATTACAGCTTATGTAGCTGCATGTACTTACAATGAAGGTTCTTTCGCTTTGTTGGCTTTTATGGAAGAGATGCAAATCAGTACAGGGCCAAGTTCTCACGAATGGGCCCGACAACCTGGCATCGACGACTTTGAGTGAGGATAAGAAAATTATCGAGTTTTATTTTGAATTTCTAAAAATTCAAAGATAATTGAAAAATCTGACAAAATTCATACGTATTCAGAAAAATGAACGAATCACGAAAAATCAAATCCAGCACTGACTTTCATCGTTGTCGAAATTAAACCAATGACCTGCGAATACATTTTTTTAATGTATAACACAGCGATAGTGCGATTTTTTTTTGTTGGTGGGAAAATTCGAGGGAGTATCTGTAGCACTCACTCTGATTGTTGAAAAAGAAAGATCAGAAACCTGCGAATTGATATTAAAATATTTTGCTTGCTGGAGCAATAATAATACAAAACATTTACATTCGTGATCATGTGCTCTATTATTTCGGATTCTCTTACCTGCCGTCGATATTTGTAACCCGATATTCGACAGGGTTAGATAACCCGATATTCGACTGTCCGTAACGCCGGCCAGGCGTTACGGTTTACGTTCGTAGGGGGAGAGGGGGTGATCAAGATTTGCGTTACGTCACAATTTCAGAACTTCCAGAAATAGTAAAATTTCTGCATGTTCGAATTTTGAAATTAAAACCCGCGTGCTATTTTACAGCGAAAAGTTGACAGCATTCCATACGTAATGTCAGTTAAGGGGGAAAATCACTGTGCAAGCACTTACACTGTAGTTTTCCCACCTTCCCCAAGCAAATTAGACAAAAAATGTTCTTTATAATTCTTGAAAGTACATATATTCTAAAATATGTTGGCAACAATTTTACTCACAAGTGAGAACAGGTAGCGCGACCGGTTAGTTCCCTCAGTTCCTACAGATGTGGCATCGCTCACAATAGATGAAGTGCAGGCTCTTATTATCGTATGAAATACAATGAGATGAAAAACCGTCATATCGCCCGCGACTAGGTACCTTCAGGAGGAATATACCTTTGTGAGGGCAAGATCAAGGGTAATTTTTGATAATTTATTTAAGAAAAACAAGACAATGTTTTAAATTTGGGTTTTATACATGTTAGCACAAGTCTTAAAGTAAAAGAAAACTTTTTTTTTACTTATTTTGAAACAAAAGGGCGGCGCAGTAGACGATAAAAGAAAGCTCCTTTTTTCATAGACCTCTACGTGCGTATTTGTATAGGCCATAATTTTCAAGCTAGAACAAATAACGAAAAATATTTTGAAAATAGATATAAAAAACTAGTCCAGTATGTAGGGGTTTTTCAAAATATTGATTTTTAAAATAATGGCGTTAATATGAAGAAAAAAAAACCGTAAAACAATCGGTCGAATATCGATCATAAAATTTTTGTATTTCAACTTATGGAAGAAATCCTACGTACTGGACTAGAAAATGTGGTCTAAAAGCTACAGTTCAAATTTCATGTCAATTCATTGAAAACTCGAAGCGCTACGCATACGCCCGTGTCTAAAAACATAGTTGCGAGAGAAATGCGTTTAAATCCATTTTGTTTCAGAATAATAAATAATACAATTCTTTTACTTTAAGACTTGTACTAACATGTATAAAAAACCGGGTTCATAGATATTGTTTTGTTCTTCTTGAATAAATTGCCAAAATGACCCTTGAGTTTATCCTCACAAAGGTATATTCCTCCTTAATGTAAATATCAATATTCGAGAAAAAACATAACTTTATATCAACTAAAACGGAAGAAAACGTTGACTGCGTTTTTTCATTTACATATGATGGTTATTCGCCCGAGTTTTATGACGATTAATTCTCAAAAAAATCCCGAAAATACGCTGGTTCTCAGCTCACCCGCAGATATGTAATCCGTTAAATTGAACAGATTTAAGACTACATTGATTACGAACAATAATTATTTAGTCCCGTGGGTAGAAAATGACGAGAAGAAAACTCCCGGGAGTCGAGTGATTTGCCAATTGAAAAATGGTGTTTTTTTCCCTTTGTATGGTGCCATGGACTTGAGATTACGAGGTAATCGAGAACCCACAACGAGAAACCGGACGTGAGCGGAGGACATTCTCAGGAAGCAATAGCATTGAGGAACAGGACATCGAATCCGTGGTCTGGTTCATTGGCAACCGTTGTATATACGTTCATAAAACGTATACCGATAAACGCGTACAAGTTTGGAGTGTGAAGCATGCGCACCACACTTTATCTTCTCCCCCATTCTCCTTCCCTTTCTCGCTTACCCCCGCTCAACTCGTAGCAGAGGGGAACATTTGGATCGATCCTTGAGCTTTGTCGGTGGTCGCGAATGGAACGAGAACGCGCCATAGGAAGCTTGATATATAGATGGGATACTACTTTCAGACGTGTGTGTGTGTGTGTGCGTGCGTGCGTGCGTGCGTGTGTGTGTGTGTGTGTGTGTGTGTGTGTGTGTGTGTGTGTGTGTGTGTGTGTGTGTGTGTGTGTGTGTGTGTGTGTGTGTGTGTGTGTGTGTGTGTGTGTGTGTGTGTGTGTGCGTGCGTGCGTGCGTGCGTGCGTGCGTGCGTGCGTGCGTGCGTGCGTGCGTGCGTGCGTGCGTGCGTGTGTGTGTGTGTGTGTGTGTGTGTGTGTGTGTGTGTGTGTGTGTGTGTGTGTGTGTGTGTGTGCGTGCGTGCGTGCGTGCGTGCGTGCGTGCGCGCGCGCGCGCGCGCGCGCGCGCGTGTGTGTGTGTGTGTGTGTGTGTGTGTGTGTGTGTGTGAGAGAGAGAGAGAGAGAGAGAGAGAGAGGAAGAGAGAGAGAGACTAAGGGACAGGAAGCACACCAGAGATTTCGTTTGTAGATGATATGGTCAGTCCCGCCGTGTAGAAAGGTAAGAATGCTGAACTGAGCTTTATCGAAAATGGAAATGCTGAACGGAGCTGTCTCGTAAATTTCCTCAATTATAATACTATCCCAATGCTAAACGTTCAAATTTAAGATGCTATTGAGAACCGTTGAATGTTCACAATCGAAATAACTAACTCGATATTAACCGCTTCTCGTACTGGTTTCAATGTGTGATGATATTCGGACCACGTTGGATTGAAACACATAATTTGAATACATAATTTCCACAGGACGAGTCCTTATAAAAATGCTGGAGCAAAGCAATTGGTGAAAATGAATAAACGTGCAATTTGTCATGATCTTTTCTTGAAATAAAAGGTCACGATAAACATAACGAATAATCGGACACGAGTATCCGCCTAGTCACGGACACAACGACCTCAAAGTTCGTAGAAGCTTGTACGTCATCCAGATTTCCTCTCGTGCTTGAATATCACACAGAAATGTTGAAGGGTAATATTCTAAAACCAAGTTTATACCGAAGTTGACACAGGGTTAAAAGTATATTAATTATTTTCCCTGTTTGCGTTCAATTTGAAGGAACTTGAATAATGACGTGCTTCCGCAAAGTTTATCATACGCAGACAAATTTGATCTTCGTTTGAAACTGTAAAAGCCGTAGCTCGTATTTGCACGATTTTTGTAATGAAACCATAGATCCATTATTTCCTTTGGAAAAATTTGAAGAAGTCGTGGAATGTAATTGAGCGATGTAATTGGCTAATTACTTCCGAAAATGAATAGTTTTATGATGCCATTGTGTTTCATAAAGAAAATACTTATTTTTCGCAGATTGCCAAGAGGTAGAACGATAGAAGATGAAAAATATACGATTTCAAAGAAACTACCAAAACATATACTACGATATGCGATATACTGCGATATATAAATCGACAATGATTTAAACAACAAAAAATGTATATCTTTTTTTCCGCCGAGAATAAAGGGTCGACCTACATGTCGAATTGACGTGTCCGACATGTCAAACGCACACTCGCTCTGATTACAATTACATCATTTATTTCGAGAACCCCAATGCGGATTCTTTGTCACGAGGGAATCGTACCCCGGTGAATACGAAAATCAAGCCCGTTTTCGTGCCCCGGAAAAGATTTTGCGATTCCGAGTTGGGACAATGGAAACAAATTACGTCTTTGATCCCTATCCAGATGCTTTAGAATTCTTTCGATAAGATATTCCACTATCATGGCGTATCTAGAGTTCCTTGCTTCCGTATCTCAAAATAAGGGTTTGTGCACCACGAAAAAAATCATGACCACTGTCAAAGCCCCTGTTAAAACATTTATGAGAAAATTATCAATCAAATCAATGAACAAATAAAATGTTTTCCTCTTGAGTTCCAACGTATACCCTTGCGGATTATTGAGTATTATACCTACCCCTTCAACCCTTTCCTATCATCCTGGCAGAAAAATTATATTAATATGAAATAGACGCGTCTAGATGTTTTTTTTTTTATTTTAATTTTCTACATTTTTATGAAATTAAATGTTCTTCCATTGCATTTCATTATTGCAATTATTCATTTTAAGTATATCCATTTATTCAAATCAAGATCTATTTGATATTGTCTAATAACTAAATATGTTGTTCTGAATAAATATGTGATTCAGTGTCATCTGTTCAAAAAACAAAATCGTTGAATCGACTAAATGTATCTATTTATTTTTTCCATTTAAATTAAATAGAACTTTCGTAGAGTCAAACATTTCTTCATTCACACAAATATAAAATCACAATTCTTTCGATTTACATACACCTTTCATATGATTGCCACAAAAATCTATTTGAGGTGAACATACATTTACTACACGCAAATCGAAATGGTGAAGATTCAAATATATTCTTCACACGTTCGACGTGAAAATATATCTGATTGTGAATGCAAGACACATATATTGATAATGAGACATTTCTTGACGCTAGTAAAAATATTTTTATTCAAAAATATCTACCATACGTTTATTAACTTAATTCGAATATATTTAATATTGAACAAAAATAGCCGGACCAAATAAAAAATAGGTCGTGCGACAAGGACAAAAAACTATGTGATTTAAACAGAGCCTATTAAAATTGAATATTTTTGCTGGCTGTGCACTCCCTACCCGGACTTTGCTAAACTAACCTCACTTTCGTTGCGTCCACAGTCATATTCTTCCGATTCTCTGGTGCACAAACACTTACCAATGCATCTACTCCAAGACCTCAAAAGTATTAGCCACCTACTCACCGGATGATGCACCAGTCGGTGCACGGCTAAGCGCTCACCACTCCGAGTATCGGCCATGCACGACGGCCATGCATCGAAGTGCTGCTGGAGCCGAACGCCGCCCACCCACCCGACAATCCCGGTTGGCCGAATAATATTTTACTCGTATAAGAAATTATGATCTTAACATCGAGCCCTGCTCGCGTTCATGACCTTCCGAATAACACCAAAACACGTGCAAACTTCAACGCGGCAATACTTCGCCGGATTGTAATTTTCCCAAGTTTCTGCCGATATTGAGTACCGGACCATCAAAAGCTCAAAGGGAACAATCAATTATCGCGAAGTTTCCTCCGCAACGGAGGGTTGTGGACGGGTGGTCGGTGTGCGGCTGTGGCGATCTCCCATGTCAAGCAACGGTGGCCCAATACTTGCACGAGGGGCGGCTTAGCCGCGCACTGACGTGCTCGTCACTGGCAGTTTTGCTAAGTTTCCAATTTCAATACAACGAGAATCGAAGACTCAGAAAAATCTCGCATCGAAACTGGTTTTCCATAGTCTCTCTGCTCCCTCATACAAATTCGACAGAGTAGAGCACCCGGAACGACAGGCTTTTGACAGCACTCTGGGGATGTCCTCAAGGAGCTGAAAATAGTGAAGCGCCAAGTGTGCGGCGCTTCACTACACTGCAAAAACAAGTGTGTTGTTTTGCATGCACTTTACGTGTGTAACTGGCTGTAAAAACTTATTACACGTTTTAACGTGTGTAAAAAAATGACGGTGTCACAATAAAACGGATATATGCGTTCAAACAACACACTTACGTGTGTTATTTTCTTACACGCGTTAAAACGTGCAAACAGTGTCTACAGCCATTCTCACACTCAAAGTATGTAGAAACGTCGAAAAAATTAATTCAATGACAAGGCTTTTCATCGTCAAAATAGATGTTTTTATTGGAGATTACTTATACGTTAGGCTGTGTTGATTGTATTAATTATACTAATTATAAAGTTGATTATATACTCACAGCTTTAATAGTTGTCTTTTCTAAATACATTATGATGATGTGGTATGATGCGAGTAGGCACACGATGGTTTTGTTGACCATGGGTTCCGGTATTGTAACCCGTATATTGCGATCTGCTACCACAATTTTTATTATAGAGCTTGAGTGTGTATACTAAGATGTTTATTGAATCCGTTATCCGGTTAATTGAAGATCAAATATGGTCTTGTTAACCGGTCAATCAATAAATTTCAAACCAACTAACGAGTTTTAAGTGATGGCGTAACCAAGATAATTTTTAAAACATATGATCAATAACTCGCGATTAATACACGTAAATTGTGCTGCTTTTTCCCGTGTTATTTTTGCTCGTGTCTTGCTATCAACGTTTATTGTTTAGTTCAATGTGTGTAAATATACGTCTTGTATGTTGATTCTACACACTTTATGTGTATTCCAATAAGCGTGTTGTCTATGGGGACAGCTACAAAGGTGTGTAATAATCTAATGCGTAAAAATTGCACACTCACGTGTGTAATTTTAACGCATTAAGGATGTTGAGTCCCTATGAAACATGTTAATGTTAATTGTTCAATAAATCGCTTTTTAATCGTCATGACATTTTTACACGACCTCCTGAATACTTCATGTAAAAACATACCAAATTTTCCGAATTCTATCATCATTACTTCAACCTCCTTAAGGGTTGAAATAAAAAATGATAAGAAAATTCTGAAAATTTGGTATGTTTTTGTATGAAGTATTTAAGAGGCCGTGTTAAAAATTCACGACGATTAGGAAGCTCGTTATTAAAAAATTAACATTTTGTTAAGAACAATTTTTAAAAGAAATAAAAAAACATTTATCAATAAACTTCGTTTTGTTTCCGTTGCTTTCAGTATATTGTAGATATTATAAAATTGAGAGGTCAAAAAAAAACTTATTGCGAAGTTACATCAGTTTCCATAAAACAACATTTAACTTGTCAATGTTAATTGTTCAATAACGAGCTTCCTAATTGTCGTGAAATTTTTACACGACCTCTGAAATACTTCATACAAAAACATACCAAATTTTCAGAATTTTATCATCATTTGCGATTTGGGACTCAACATCCTTAAGTGTTACCACACATAAGTGGCTGCACACATAAGTGTGCAGAATCAATATGGCAACGCGTGTCGCTCCTTACGTGTGTTACTTCTACATACTTTGAACACACGTCAAACACGCCTAGTCTTTGCAGTGATGCAAGAGCATCCAAAGGAACATTGGAAACGTAAGTTTTCGCTGTGAATCCACCAAATCAGCGAATAAACCTCGAGAAAACTTCATTGATGCCAGGCGTATTCTTACTCCTCACGCAAGTCCTTGAAAATATAGTATTCTTACGAAAATACATTTTCCTAGATATTACAAACCTTCAATATAGTCTCCCTTTGTGCATTCGTGATTCTCACATCTTCGTATCATTGGTTTCTTGTACGCGAGTCTCCAACACCTTGTCCTAAATGGCTGTCGAAATAGTTCTAGGATTACTCATTGCCAGACGTTATATGACGACCGATATCTAGTGATATTACAATAAGGACAACTCATCCGATTTGATATCAAACTCATGCGCCATTCTAATGAAAATACGAATGGTAGGAGAAGGATTACGAAGAGACAAGGGTACCGTGATCGCTTAGGAAGGGGTGAAGAAAGAGAGAGAGAGAGAGAGACAGAGAGAAAGAATGGAGGAATTCTACTGAAGATGACAGAGATGTACACAGATTCGGAGTGCATCCCAACGGATGCACAATAAGGGTTTCGTAATGGATGGTTCGTGGTGGTGCCAAGGGTGAGATGTTTGCCGTGAGATCTCATAGTAGAATGATCGTGTGTCTATCAATTATACAGTCGGAGCACGTTACAGCTGTGTGCCCAGAGCTCGTCCAAGTCTGTATAATGTGCTATTGTATACCCTGCATATATACGTAGATGGTTATGTACATGGAATATTTCGGGGGAATTCAATTTCTGCAAGCCACAAGTTCACTCATCTAAGAACAAAAAATTCTATTTAGAAATTAATGTGGATTAACTCGTTCCATCGTAAAATTAAATAACCATTCGAACTATTCCATCCTGTCTCTTCCTGTCTCTCTCTCTCTCTCTCTCTCTCTCTCTCTCTCTCTCTCTCTCTCTCTCTCTCTCTCTTTCCTCTCTGGTTCCCTATGCCCAGATACGATGCTAAATTTAATTCAATAACGCGTAGCCCAGAGCGTTAATTATTCATCGGAGCGGAATTAATCAGCGCGCATTCATTAAGCGTTAATAAATAGCTGAAATGAAAAGTGCTCATTCAGTATGCTATTGATTCAGCATCAGCATGCTACCTATAAAACGTAATCAATATTGTTATTATCTTTTTTTTGCGATTTATTCGTATATTTTTTTTAGCTTTACTCCATGACTTGCTCCGTATACGGATGGTAGTCTTGTCATTAAATTTTACAATTCATTATCATATTATGTTACCCGAATTATTTAAGAGCATGATACACGTGTCGATCAATGTCTATTCTCGAATATAGCCGGTGGCCGATGATAAAATCTTTACGTATAGCTGCGACTCCGGAACCGTCGAGTATTTCTTTTTCACTAAAAATACTGCCATACTTTTTGGATGCGATCCCATCTTTCCGTTACAACCACTTTCGCCCTCTCGCTCTCCCTCTCTCTCTGTCCATTTATCCCTCGGTTTTTTCATTGAAACGAAAAACGTTTACTTCCGGCATTTTTTATTAAACTGTTGGCCACGCTTAAGCTGGTGTCCACACTCTATCCCCCCCCCCCCCCTCCAACTTTTGCCTACAGCGATATGTAATAAAAATCGTTTTTCCGTTTCCCCGTTATTACGACGATCGGTTCGACTCCCATGGCAAAACTTTATAGTTCGGGGTGAAGTGCCCGTCGACCACTTATCAATAACGATCACCGATCAATTGTCTCCGATAATATTTTGGCCAGAGTTGGCGGTGTTCACGATTGCGGGAAAGCGAGCGAGGTCGAAGCAACCCCGTTGTATCGTCTCGAAACGCCTGTGGTCTACGTGAAAACGGACATCGGAGGTAAATGGCACGGAAACATTTCACGATACCTCGTGCGAGCTAGGCCAAGAACCCGTACAACCGAACCGCAAGGCTTATAGAATTCTCGTACGTGCTTTGGGCTCTCATACCTAAATCAATCTGTAGACACCCACACACACATTGGCATCACGTTGGGTGTTCCCAGTCCACAAAATTAATTCCACAAATATCGAATTCGTTCGATTCTTCGACACCGTTTCGACAAACGTACGTCTCGATGATTCATCGAAAACTACGCACACTTTTATCATTTTCCGAACAATCGGTCGACGAAAATTGTTAGCAGGAAAAATAAAGGGAGCGAAAAAAAATTCTTCGCACGTCCCTTTCCCCTTCGCATTAACGGGCATTTGCGTCAAGAGTTTTCAGACGCTGTCGAGGGATATCAGGGCGAGGGATATACGCGTTGAGACATTTCCATTCCATGCGAAAAGTGTGAGCGCGATGGGATATAAAAATAGATGATGTGTACGTATACAAGCGCACGTATACAGCGATAGAAAAAGAAGAGTAGAAATTCGGGCGGATAGGGCATAAACATGCAAGCATGCCGCATATACAAGCCCCATTTTTCCCACACCCTCCCCATCCCTCTCTTTTTGTCAGGATTCGATATATAAATATCTATGTGCCAGATTGTAAAGCTGGGCAAAAGTCGGATCACGTAGTACGCGGCAACCAAATTCGTACATTTTTATGGCAAAACTTTCCGGTGTCCTTCGCGATAGTCCTTCAACGTCTATCCCGCGAAAGAATAAGGAGGATATATGGAGACCGGTGGAGAGGCGAAAAAAAATGAAACACGTGTGTGAGTATACACATGTACGAGTGTTACATTTCATTTTGAGCGAGCCGAGAAGGAATAAGATGCGAATGAAAAGAAACGAGCGAGTGAGAGAAGAAAATGGCAGAAAAGATTAGAGTAAACAAGAGAGTAAGAAAGTATATAGAGGGCGAGACAAAACCGAGCTTTTTGAGATCTCCCGCTTTTCTGGTATACGTGTGGTGCGCGCGTGCAGAGTTAGGTCGGACACGGAGAGAAATTGATCGTGAAAATGCGAGCTCGAGACGGGACTGAGATCCTGGCAGGCTCGACTCCGATGCATACACGAACGCGGAAAGCATACCGATACACGTACCCACATCGAGTGACAAGCGAAATGGCGTATCTTCGAGGGACGAGGCGGGTGGCGACCCGAAAATCGGAGTTACTTAAAGAGTCTTCTCACTTCACAATTTTCCAAAATTCGATTTTTTTTATAACATTTTTCGCAAGTATATATATTTCCATATAAATATCCAAAAGTGTCATACTAACATTTTATAAAGATCGGAGGAGTGTGACTGTATTTTTGTGTGACCTTTACTTTACTACCTGGGAACGTTCCGCTGCTCCATTCAACTTTTAGGCCTTAGGCCACCGTAACGGGTATAAAATCATGTGCGAATTTAACAATTTTTTTTCGTATGGAAAAGTGATTCACTAATATAATGAATTACACATATATTTAGTATGAATATCAAGCTGTTAGAATTTTTTTTTTTTCGATTTACCAAATGGCCGGCTATTAATATTTTCTTTTGTTATCTTTTTTTTGGCGCTCCGCGGCGTGACATTTAGCAGCCACAATTTTTTGCCTAGAACAAAAAACAAAAATTCTCGTCAATCTACATTAGAATACCTAGAGAAGTACGTACGGAATTTGAAAAATGTTGTTTTATTCAAAAGTTGTAGGTATTTGAGATTAAGAAATGAATTTTCAGTGAAAAATTTCGTTATAACTGCTCATAAAATGAAAAGTTTTCGATTAATCGGAAATTCCGTACGTACTTCTCTGCGAAATGCAGTTAGGAACATAACTTTTAAATTTAAAGTAAATCGAGTGAAAATTGTTGAAGTTACTTGTCACGCCAATTGGAAAAAAACTGTTTCGAGAAGTTTCGAGTAGTCGGCCATTTTGTACATCGAAAAACAAAATTCTAACAGCTTGATATTCATACTAAATAGATGTGTAATTAATTTTATGAGCGAATCACTTTTTCATACGAAAAACAATTGTTAAATTCGCACATGATTTTATACCCGTTACTGTGGCCTAAGGCCTTAAACGCGGTTTTCTCGAAACAACGCCTTTCGACGGCTTATGACAAAATCTTCGAAACTACTGAAGCGATCCTCATGGAATTGTAACCACATATTCTTTACAACGATAGCTATAGCACACATCAAGTTATTTTTAAATTTTGATATTTACTAATTTTCTTGCCAAAAACGGTGGAAAAACACGTTTTTATTTGTTTTTTCGGAAAATGTCCGCCATTTTGTTATTTTTGCATGTATCAAAAAGCGTATAATATACGCTATAGCCATCAACGTACTGAATCTGAAACCGTTTGATTTTTTTATTTCGGATGAACCATCTCCGATATTTCATCAACAGCGCAGACCTACAAATTTTGTAGGTCATTTTTTTAACTACCATTTTCGTCTATAAATAGTGACTTAAATAAATATATTTTTTTTAAATCTATTTCGAAAGTGTATTTATTAAGTGTAACAACTTTTATATCAATATCTATAATATGAACCGATCAAAAAAATGCATAAAAATAGGCCTTTTTAGCGTCTAAAGTGAGAACACGCCTTAAAAAACATTAATTTTGAAGGGATAAGCAAAATGATTGAATAATCGTTTCGACATTTGTTTGTATATATACATTAACAGAGTTCTGTACGAAATTTCATTTTAAAATATTAATAATTCAAGATATTAATGAACATTCCCGTCAAGGCCCTTTGAACGCGAGAGGCACCACGGTGTACTTGAATTTGGTTAACCAGTTGATCTAAAGCAAAGAAAACGAGTTTTTTCTTGAAATAGATAATACTGGCTAAGACTTGACCGAGCTTTTTGGTCATCGTGGTTCGATTATCGAAAGAAAAATGTTGCATTTTTTTCGATTTTTTAGGACAAATAACATCTTTAATGTGAATAAAAAACTACACTAATGAAAAAAATGTTCAGAAGAAAAACATCGGTCAAGACTAAACAACTCTTACACTGAATAAGTGTACGAAAATTCAAGCCAATTTGTTCATAAGATGTCGAGGAATCGCGTACACCGTCGGAAAAACATAGTTTCGAGAAAAACGCGTTCAAAGTTTTGCTAGTCGTTCTATCGGCGTAATAATAAGTTTACCTTCAATCTCCATTTCCTGCACCATATGCTGAACCTCCC